>VWZS01009139.1:39398-69290 GCA_013397075.1 Rhabdornis inornatus
CTGGCTGGGTCTGATACCCTGGCCATCCTGTAAATCCTGCATGATGGCAGTATAAACTGTTCCATAACCTTGCTGGCTACTGAGGTCAGGCTAACTGGCCTATAATGACCAGGATCTTCCTTCCTACCCTTTTTGTGAATGCGAGTCACACTGCCCAGCTTCCAGTCATCTGGAACCTCAACAGTGAACCACAACTGTTGGTAAATGATGGAGAGATGTGGTTGCTGTGACGCACACAGAAAGAAAGGGAGACAGACACACACCTGACTCCAAGTTGGATGAACAGGAAAAGAGAGCTTTATTTATATGACATGACTATTTATGGAAATCTAACAATGAGCACGGATTGGACAGTGATGCAGGGACCTCTGCCTCCATTGGTTCCATCACAAGTCCATCCATCCTCTCTTCCTCCAAAGAGGAATGCAAACAATCTTTGTTTACAAGAAGAGTGTGAGAAAGTGTAAAAGAATGTATCGACATCAGAAGGCGAAAAACACCAGGGCAACAGAGAGAGGCTGTGCAAGCTCATTGTCAGCTCCCTCATCACCCCGGGATGGATCCCATCTGGCGCCACAGATTTGTGAATATCCGAGTGGCTCAGCAGTTCTCTGACTGCATCCTCCTGAATAACAGGGGACCATTCTGACACCATTCTGACACAACACTGACACCATCTACCAACCCAGGAGGACAGCTGTCCTGAGGACAAACCATCTTTCCCCTAAAGACTGAGGCAAAGAAGGCATTAAGCACTTCTGCCTTCTCCTCATCTGCAGGTATGAAGTTCCCTCCCACATCCAGTAGAGAACAAAGGTTGGTCTTACCTTGCTTTTGCCATTAATGTATTTGTAAAAACAACTTTATTATCCTTTACAAAAGTTGCCAAATTAAGTACAAACTGAGCTTTGGCCTCCTAAATTTTTTCCTACATGCTCTAGCAACCCTCTTAAATACTTCCTGAGAGACCTGATTCTCCTTCCAAAGACAATACATCCTCTTTTTATTCCTAAGTTCCTTCAAAACCTTGTTGCCCATCCAGGCTGGATGTCTGCTTTGTTGACTCATCATTTTTGGCAAAAATCCTTTGGATATATTAGAACTCAGTTTTTTCCTAAGGTTAGGAGGGATTCCTTTAAATCTGTACCTTAAAGCTGGTTGGGATATAAAGGACAATGAAATTGCTTGTCTTTCTTCTTATAAAGAGATTTTCCATTCTTTTAGTGTGTTTCCTTCCCTAGGTCTGACAAAATCAGACTATCTTTAGAGGGGACATCTTGTTTTCCTAGCTGGAACAGGCTTTGCTGGCTCCTAGAACTAGCAGGTAAAAGGAATTTCCAAATGATGTAGGTTGTTTACTGCAAGAGGCTACTTGCAGATGAATATTGGTTCTTGATAATACCATGAAGCCTGCTGTAATCTGTCTCCCAGAGAAGAAATTCTGCAAAACATTGTGGTGTCTGCTTAGTGGCAGCTTAGTGGACAGAAATGATAATTCAATGTAGATTACTGAAGATCAGTTCAGGTCACAAAAATGGTATATGTTAGAATCTGAAAATGTCATAAAATCCCATTAAAACATCAAGCTTTCATAATTCACAACCTTGAGACCTATTGGTATACTTTTCTCTTGATTCACTTCTTTGAAAGAGGTTACAGAAATACTTATCACAAAAACTAAATAATATAGGTGGCTAGAAGAACATGTATAGAAATTTAAACATGTTGTGGTACTTTTTTTCCTTGTTTTGATTTTGCCTCAGCATTTTCAGGCTTTTAGACAAAACAACGAAAATAAAATAGAAAAATGTAAAAATCGCTTCATCTCCTACTGGATTTCAAGACAGGTAGTAACTAATTTTTTTCTTTTCTATGTTTGTTTGTTTGTTTGTTTGTTTGTTTGTTTTTTGTTACAAAGAATTATATTTTCTGAGCTCATTCCAGTTAGGAGTGGAGAAGAAGGGATATATAATGTCCATATCATTAAAAAAACACAGTAGATGCCAACCTTGGACTTTAGGGAACACCACCATTGTTTCCATGTTTGCCTGGCAAGGTTCAAGGTTTCAGTAGTGGGAGGGGCTACAGGGGTGGCTTCTGTGAGAAGCTGCCAGGAGCTTCCCCATGTTGGCCAGAGCCAAAGCTATATGGCTCCAGGACAGACCTGCTGCTAGCCAAGGCTGAGGTCAAGCCCACCAGTGACAGAGGTAGTAGCTCTAGAAGAACCTACTTGAGAGTGGGGAAAAAAGTTGCTGTGCAGCAGTAGTCAAAAGAGTGAGAACATGTGAAAGGAACAACTGTGTAGACACTCAGGTCAGTGCAGAGGGGCTGGAAGTACGGCAGGTGCTGGAGCTGAGATTCCCCTGCAGCTGCGGAGCAGTCTGTGGAGGTCCATGGGATGCACAGATCCACTTGCAATCCCTGGAGAACCCCAAACAGGAGCAGGTGAGACAATGAGAGGAAGCAGCAGAGACAACATGTGATGAACTGAACCCAACCACTGTTCTCTGTCCCCCTGTGCTGCAAGGAGGAAGAAGGTGAAGAATTCAGGAGAGAAGTGGAGTTGAGCCCAGGAAGAAGGGAGGAATAGGGAAAGCATGTTTTGTTTCTCATTACCCTACTCTGACTTGACTGATAATATATTCAGATTTTTTCCCTGCATTTGTTTTGTTCATGACAGTAATTGCTGAGTGATCTCTCCCTACTCTTACCCAGATCCCTGAACCTTTTGTTGTATTTTCCCTCCCCTGCCCAGTGGAGGAGGGGAGAGATAAGGCCATTTTGGTGTGTACCTGCTGTTCAGATGGGGTTAAACCACCACACTTTGTTAGCTCTGATGGCTGACTTCTTGCATCTTGCTTTTCGGTAGTTAGCACAGAAATGTCATGCCAAATGTGCCACGGGACTTTGATGTTACCACAGCGTATTTTTGCCCTGCTGAAAGTGCCCCACATGCCAGATCAGCATTGCTTAGGTAGTAATTAGGTTGCATAGTCATTCCAGCCCACCCGAATTTACTGGATTATCTGTAAATGGACATATGCCTAGGAAATCCTCCTTTGAGCAGAGCCCAGATTTTAGAGTTCCACAGTTCCATCCTAATTCCCAATTTTCAGATTATTACTTTGTCTGTTAAAAAGCAGAGGTATCTGTATGTATCCTCTTTCAGAAAAACTGATATCCAGTGCCTAGTGTGAGAAAAATCAGGTATGTCTTACTACAAGACTCATGATAGCACTTCTTAAATAAATTTTGTACCTTTATGAAATTAACTTATTACTAGCAATAATTTAGATCTGTTTGCATTACTGTGAATACAGAAAAGTGAAAGCACAGATGTCAAGAATTAAAATCTAAGTGAAAAAATTATATAAAACCTGTACTATTCTCTCACCCTTGTACAAGATTTCTCTAAGGGAATGTCAAGGTTCATTAATAAGACAGTGGAAGAAACTTGTCATGACAAGCTATTTTGCCCACAATTAACTTGCACAGGGACCCGCATTTGACTTTGGCTGTGCTAATTCCCAGAGAGGTCATGGGTTCCCCATCCCTGGAGGTGTTCAAGGCCAGGCTGAATGGGGCTCTGGGAAGCCTAGTCTAGTGCAGGATGTCCCTGCCTATGGAGCTTGATAATCTTTAAGGTCCCTTCCAACCCTAAACCATTCTATGATTCTATGATCCCATGAATTTGCAGTTACCAATCTGCTGCTCCCACCTAGTGTGCTTCTGTAAGGTCCTTTAATGTCCTGAATATAAACACGCTGGTTCTTCCACATCTGGTAGGTGTTTAAAAAATGAAACGTCTTTCTATTAGCTATGCACTTTCTAGCTGAACACATATTTGCCATCTTACAGCTTGATCCGGTTTCCAGTGAAGGTAAAAGTCTTTCCATTTCAGTGGTAGGCAGAACAGAGTTTTAATTATTTTTCTGTGGAAAAGAAAACACTTGGGGCTGGTGAGCAATAGGAATACCTCATACTTCCGGGCACCCTAGAAATCCCACTACAGTAAATCACCACAATTTGTGTTTCCCCATGATAAAACTCTGCAGAGCAAAGTAGTTTTCTTTGCTTGGTGTCACTGTGCACCTTTAGGGTCTGGACACAACCCAGAGATAAGGATGTTATTAAAAAAGTACTACAGATAAGAAACAATAGGCCAGCAAACTATCCCATTAAAAGACTGATAATACATTCTGGAAGCCAAGCTTTTAGTAATAAATATGCTTATTTTTGCTGAATAGCTATTTATAATTCATCATTTTGGTTACAAGAGGAAATGGCTAATTTGCACTAGAATTATGCTTCTCAGTCTGGGCAAGAAAAAATTAGTGATTAACGTATTAAAGAGCACAAACAAACATGGAGGATATAGCAGACATGAGAAATAAATGGACTGTGCCAGTATATAGTATTTATCACCTTTAAAAAGAAACATATATTGTAGGGAAAAAAATCAGTAATATCTTTTTCCTAGCATATATTTCTCCAGTGAAGAGTTGAAGATGAAAAAGGAGCCCTCAAGAATATCTGCATTCTCACCAGATACCATATTGTGATAAAAATTTAGAAATCAGGTCCTGATGGAGGGAACAGCTAGCAAAGAGTAACTGTCTAATCAGGAATTATGTTCTGCAGAGACTCCTCAAGAAAGAAAAGCAGGACTTGATCCAACATTTCCCATCATGAACTTGCCTGTAAACCAACAAGTTACTGAATGGCTGGCTTTCTTTTTGCTGAATTCAGTCCCACAGGTCCAAGAGCTCTCAAGAATTCAATCCTAAAAATACGTAGGGACAAACTTCCTCATGTAGGCTGTGGATAGCCCCATTAAGTCAGTGGGACCAACAAGTGCCTTAAATAGTATTATTTACTTTTCATCATATGCCTGGAGTCTTAATGTAACTTTATAAGGAAAACAGGTAGTCTGTCACCAAAAGTCCTTTCTGGTTATATACACAGTCAGTTCACTTGCAGCAATGTTTTATCAGTGTTGTACAACTGTCCTTATACACTGCTTAAATAATTTAGTATGTTGTGCATTAGATTGGGAAAGTACTCATTAAAAGTGTCTACAAGTATTATATCCAAGTTGAAAAATAGATCCGAATTTACATTCCCTTTGTGTTAGTTTCTTGCATAGCATCTAACAAATAGACTTAACTGTATTCTCCTTTATATTTTGTCTTGGTGTAACTTAGCTAATTTAATTAGCTAATGGAATGTCTGTTAGTATGCGTGTAGCGTTAAACATTAATTTTTCATCACAGGTACAGAATGAGTTTGAACAAGAGACCAGACTCACTGAAACAGTAAGCCCCAGGGACATATGGGATAACACCTGCAAAAACATACAGATTTATAGTTCCTGCTAGGCTACTGAATCTCAATGTCTTCAGTTAAAGTTGTCTATTTAAACACTTCTATGTTTTGGTGCCACATCAGCTGCAAGAACACACAAACTTTCACTATGGTCAGCTAAGCTGTCTTAGCCCAGTGCCTGTAAAACCTGTTCCAGTAGCAGTATACATGCATGCTTGCATACACCCAAAGACTTCTGTGTGTGTGTATCTATCTATCTCTGTGTGTGCATAAATATATACATATGCAGAAGTGTCAAAATACGGCTTGATGTGCCTACCTGTTACTTTTCATAATCTAGACCTATGATATTCTGCATGCATGAGACACAGGACTGACATGGATAGAAGAAAGTAAGGTTTAATTTCTAAAAAGTTCCATCTGTGATTAATATTGCATCCAAAATGATAAAACTTTGCATGGTTCCTCTGTCTAGTGAAGTTACTGGCAGGACTATTCATGGAGTACCATATTTTAAGAAAATGGTGCACTGAATTTACAGTGAACTGACTCAAAACTTGTAGAGAAAGCCCTGCTCCCAGAAGTCTACCATCCTTCCAGCCAGTTCACCCCTTTTCATAGTATGCATGAGATACTGCAGGTGCTTTGAATACATTCTGCATTATCATCATCCCCCCGACCCCCCTAACAAAGGAAAGTAAAAAGAAAAAATAAAACAGCTGTCGTTAACTTATGGTTGACCATGAATTTGAAGCAAAATATTGAAACCATAAGGTGCTTCTGGATGTCTGTGGTATATGACAGAAGTTTGACAGGCAACCCCTACAAGTGTCAGGACCCCAAAGCAATGAAGCAGAAAATAAAAGTGGTCCCAAACATGTTTAAAATGATTCATCTCACTGTTCCGCTTTGAAACGAGGAACAAAAATGGAACCATTCCTATTCCCTATTGAAAGTAATCACAGTTTTATATCCTGCGGTATTTACATAGGGAGAGCTGTTTATTTAGAATCCTTGGTGATAAGGACACGGCAAGCTCATAACTTATTATATATTCTCTTTTCATTTTGTCTTTTTTTGGGGCTAGAATTATGTATATTTTATGATAACCCAAAATGACTTATACATAAAAAATACAGACTTTAAAGATAAAAAGGATTAGTAGCAGGTAATGCATTTTCCATGAGTGGCTATAGGGCTCTCAGTTCCAGAATGTACAGGCTGCATACAAATGAATTGATAAAAGTCTGAGGCTGCGGATGGGTAGAAAGGCTCATGCTTTGCTGGAGATGATTCTTAAAGTTACAATAAATCAGACAGACAGTGTCGGCCTTTGAGGATAAACCTGTGATGGCTTGTTGTGCCTCTTTGAATCGCCTCAGAGGCCTAGGGACTAAAAAGTGCCTAGATGTCACATTAAATCTACCAGGAGGATGGAGCACTTCAAAGAGGAACGCAATCAGATCTGATGGAAAATACATTTTCTGAAAGCTACTGACAAAAAAGTAATCTTTGATGTGGATGTTGAATAACAATTGATATTGTCTTTCCTGACATTTTTCATTATTGCTGTCTTATACAGCCTACTTCATGTATTAAAGCAATATTAACTGTTTGACAGGGACAAATCCTCAAACGATCACATAAGCAATTGTTTCTGAATTGTCTTAGCCCACTGCCTGTAAAAGCTGTCCCAATAACTGCTTTTAAATATGATGGTACACTCCTTTCCTTGACTACCTAGACAGTGTCTGAGCCTTAGTATAATAGAATAGATTCTAGGGGATATTAAAAATGGTTAGGTGGTTATGAGGTGTCATTTGATTATAAGTAAGGTGCAGCAGTGTTTTCTGAAGGTGACTTTTAATGAGAGAGGTCTATAAAAATTTAGGCCTCATTACTCCCATTGTACAGTACACATTTATAGCGAGTATACCTACCCAGAAATTTTGAATCTCCTACAATTCTTGCAGCTTAAAAGAAGAAAAAAATAAATGTACAGGAGATATTTGTTATTTATGCAAAGGAATAAAGGACTCTTTAGCTATACAAAATGCTATAAATATAGTGCAGGTAAATCACATAGTTTTTACTGGAGAGAAATTCATGCAGCTCTAAAGGCTACATGTCATTTCAAAGGGCTGGATCCCTCCTAAGGTTTGATGTCTTAGCCCTCTACTGTAACAATGTGCTGCTTTACCAAAGATCTCTATAAATCTAGAGCCCCTAATTCCTAGATGGCCTCAGGCTACTGACGAGGTAAATGGAAAGGCAGCTGTAGCTCCAATCCAGCTGGTATACAGGGGTTAATTGCAGTAGCACCAGGGAAAGTCATATGCACAGAGACCACAAACCTGAGAAAATTGCAACAGTGAGGTAATCTACTGCTCTCAGGCTCTCACATGTTACTAGCACTTCTGTTGCACCATAAAATAGTGAAGCTGTGGATGTCTCTGTTTACTTCCAATTTTCTTGACAGTCTTCAGTTTTTAACATACCTAGAGGATGGTTTCACCAGCTTTTTCTCCCTTTGCATGACTACCAGTATCAGACCCATCACCAGGAGCCTTCTGCAATCACTTGTTTCAGATGATTGATTTTTTTTTTCTCATGGAAGGGTCCCATGGTTAGGTTTTCTGTGGAGTCCCTCCACAGAGAAAATGTTTAATGAATTACAGTTAACCTGTTGTATAGAATGAACAGAAAATAGAATAGTTTTTAAAAGGATCCATAGAGAAATTGAAATAATGTGTCTAGCAGGAGAGAGTAAGCAGCATCACTGACTGACGGCATAGTGCACAGTTGTAATGCATTAAATATTTTAATTGAGCAAGAGGGTTTGAAAGAGAGTTCAGCTACACCTCTCTCTGCTACACAGAAACACACTTCTGTTGCCCTCTGACGGGGAGGACAGCTTTCATTTGCCACTCGTCTGCATCACTCTGCCTTGCCAGTGTGTGTGCCCTAGAAGGCAGTCATCCCCAGGAGGACAAAGATAAGTCATGCTGCCACTAACATTTCTGCCAAAACCTAGGTGATGCGTGGCTGGTGCCGAGTTGTCAGATTCCCTGGGGTCAAACATTCAGACATACTTTGTTTCTGCCCAGAAGGCAGCTGCTGTCTTCTCATGAATCAGACACAATGAAACCTTCTTCTCTTGGATGAAGAGAAGACTTGCAATTGATGAATGACTCTACTCCCACCCTATAAATAAATAAATAAATACATACATACATACATACATACATACATACATACATAGGAAAAAAAACATCAGCAACATTCTCAACAGCTTCCAAGGATATTCTCTTATCTCCCAGGCCTGAATCTTGCTTTATTATTTCAGAGTTGGCCGAGGCCAAAAATATCCTGTATATACTTCAATCTGAAGTCCTCATTGGTCCCTTTAGGACTCCAGCTTCTTGACACTTCAACTCCAGTTACACCAGGAGGGATTTCTTTTCTTTCTTCTCTTCATTGCTCTATCCCTGCTGGAAACTCATGCACTCCCAGGTTTCCTAACACCTTTCTTCTGAGTTATTGAAATGAGGCTGCTTGGCCAGCTGAAACTTCTTTGAAGTTGGGGAATACTTCAGATGTCAAATCATGAATTTCCTCTCTCTTTACTTTAGACTGCTGCCTGTGTTTGTAAAAATCTATGAAGTACTAAGCATTAAAGCTCCATACACAGTGAACTCCTGGCACTAATTTTGTAACTTTACAGTAAATGGCAAAAACCACAGAAATTACTCTTTGGAATTACAATTTGGAATTGTTGTTGGGGGATGGGAAAATAAAGACCCATTAACTGGCAAAAGATGTGTAAAAAGCTTTTAGGTTTGCTTTTATGTTATTGAGGTCAAGCTAACAATACTCCCTCTGCACAGGTCATGGTTTGACAATAGAGAAAGTCTGGCTAGCACCATATCAGAAATACAGCAGCTACGTGTTATAAGGTATCCAACCAATAAGAACTCATGCCACTGCTTCACATTTGTCGACAGTTTTCTGATGGGTTTTTACTGGGCATGCAGGTTTTACAACAGATACGCCATTGTTTATCTGCCTACAGCCAGCAGACGTTTCATCCCACATGCTCTGAGGCTGACAGAAGCACTGGCACATGCCCTCACGTCACTTGTGCTGCTGCTCAGTCTGGCAGGGTCTGGCAGTACACAGTTCTGACACTAAACATGGGGCAGCTGCCACTTCCCTTGCTGGTTTGGGGCTTAATTATATAAAGCACAGAAATAAAGTGTGCTACTGCTAAGTTCAATAAATGACAATAAGGAGCAATCAGCAGGTCAGTGTGTGAAAGAAATCGTGTTTTGCACTAATGAGGACAAAGCAGCTGTGAGACACCTGATTTCCAAGGCAAGCAGCCAGAGCAGTTGTCTGGGGCTCCAGGCTCATGGCTACCCTCTAAAAGATGAATTTTGGCTACACTGAAGGGTCAGGAAAAGGAGAAAGAGGGGAAAGGTCTAAGTTGTGACTTCTTCCCATGGTTTCCATAAGCAGCCAAGTTGTTCTCGCTGGGCAGCCAACATCCAACACAGTCTCAGTACAGCAAGTACTATGATTCAGCCCAGTTCCATTTGGAAACCACAGCCCTCTACTTCAGCTGATCATTTTCATACATACAAAGAATGGGAGTGCCATGACATCTTAGAGGCTTTGAATCACTGCTGCCAGAGAGGAGGAGCCCAAATATAGCACTTCATTTTGCTTATGCATTTTTTCAGCTTCTTCGCACACACCTCTGCATATTGAGCTGGGCTTAGAGATTCACAGCTTTCCTGAGCAGATCTGTGAAAGGATGCAAATTGCTCCATAATTACTCAGATGCCTTATGGAGGCCTGTGCACTCAATGTCCAATTTATAACCAATCAGCCCTGTACAACAAGCACCTCCACGTACAATAACAGCTGATTCTGTCTGGCTCTCAATTCTTAGAAGTTACAGCCCCGCAGGATGTAACAAGACAGTTTTATAAAGCTGCGCAAGTAAAAAGAATCATCAAGGTCACCATTTTCAAAAGCACCCAGAGCTAAAATGAAAGGCTAAGCAGATGGTGTGTGGCACAGAGTCAAACCTCTCCTAGCTATGGTCTTTTTTTTCCCAGCTCCTCTGAAAAAAAGTGTCTGCAAAAGTTGTCTACATAAAATCAGCCCTGGTTTTCAGTATTTTCCCTTGAGATCTTTAAACCAGTATCTATTATATTGTCATGTTTTCAGAAACAATCTGATGAGCATATAATTCTTTGTTCTAACTTTGAACTGGTCGGAGCTTATAGATAAATAGATATTTGTATGGCAGAGACTTCTGGAATTCAAGATTTTGGATTTCTTATCTCTTTTTGAAATATAGTGATTTAAAGAGCAGAACTATTGCAGGAACTCAAAGTATTGTCTTCACACTGGTTACACCAGGATCTGTATTCTTGAGTTCTGTTTGCTGTTTCATCACTAACTTACTCTTTGTACACTCTGTGGAATTGGTTGTGGGTTTCATTCATACCGTAAATTAAAAGAATTGCATAACTAGCATATAATTAACTACAGGGTAATAAATCCACTACATGAACAATGTGGTGGGTTGGCTCCACCATCAGCTAAACAGCATTCCAGTCACTCCCTCACTCCCCTCTTCTGCCAGGTAGGAATGAAATACAAGGAAAGGGAGAAGACTCATGGATGAAGGCGCAGACAGTTTAACCTGTGAAGCAAAAGTTGCATATGCAGGCAAAGCAGAACAAGGGATTCCCCTGGGCCACTGCCCAGGAAGCAGGACCTCAGCACACCTAAACCTGGCTTGGGAACACAGATGCCGTGAGCACAACTGCTCCTCCTGCCTTCCGCCTGGAACTGTTCTTGCTGAGCACCACGGGGCATTTCCTTGTCCATTGGGGTCAGCTGTGCCATCTGTGTCCCCTCCCAGGCACTTGCCCACCCGGATCCTGCTCATTTGGGAGGCACAGGGAGGATGAGAAACAGAGAAAGCCTTGGCACTGCGCAAGCACTGTTCACCAGTAGCTGGAGCGCTCAGGATTGTGTTATCAGGATTGCTTTCAGCTCAAATCAGAAAAGCAGCACTTTCTGGGCTGCCCTGAAGAAAATTAACTCCATCTCAGCCAGAAGCAGTGCAATGAGAAATGGAAATGAAAATGGAATTGAGATTTTTCATTCCTCAAGCTGCAAGGAGCAGTCACATTCTAGGAGAGCTGCACTGGCCCACAGATAAAAGGAAGAATCTGGATAGTATTCTGGCATCCAGAAGTGGCATATCCTTTAGTACTCTCCCAAGAGACTAAGGCAAGCATTTCTCCATTGCTAATATATTTCAAAGGTTGTTCTGCCCAGCAGATTTTCTTGATGATATATTCTTTCCCATATGCCCTTCATCCTAATTGATTCCTCCTGCCTGACAAGATCTTCCCGAATCTCTCCACTGAGGCCTCCATTGCCAATCCAAGTGAGGTACAGACGATGCTACCTAGGTGTACAAAGAGCTGTATCTTTTCTTCTCCTGAGGCAAACAGACTGAGACTTGTGCCCCAATAACATCCTGAGATCTGTCAGCTGGGGGAACATAAGACCCAGCTTTGATTTTTTTATTTCAGATTCGTGTAAATGGTTCTTCTGCTCTGTAATTACTTTGCTGATAATTAAGCAATTACTCTCATTTATAGTAATCATCTTAAAATGAATTTATGTTAGCCTAGTCTAATTTGCAAAATAAATTAAGCAAATTATTACTTGATTTTAAATCAAGTAAATCTACCCCTCCATTCAGTTTGCCTGCATGGTGCCACAGCCCACTGTGATGCTGCTGGTCATTGCTGGTGTTCATGACAGATGCAATTGTTGCAGCCTCACTATAATGCAATAGGGGGAAGATTAGGGGGTGTTGTCGCCTCTAGTTGTGTGGCATTTGCTTTTCCTAAACTCCTGTTTAAGCTGACCACTTTGATCTTTCTCATTATGAAGATTTATACCATCATCTAGTGGAACTCCCCTTAAACTACAACACTTTAACTCTTCTACTCTGCACTTTACATGCAGCCTGAGATGGGAAGAGCAGGCAATGAGGCTCTTGTATTCAGGTTCCTAAATATAGGAGGATTTTTGACATCTCCCACAGCAGGAAAATTTGCCATAACCACAGCAATTAAAATCTTGCTCAGTATTTGCCTAATGTCACATTAAATCCATATAATGCTGCTGCTCCCCCATCCACCCATCTCTCAGTGTTATACTTTAGAATCAAGAGACATAAGTACAGCAGTAACCACAGCTGAGTTTGTTGTACAGAGAGGAAAAAATCCTAGTTAAAAAAGCACATTATAAACCAAGAGAATAAACGTGCAACCTATGTTTTCCACATCAGATGATAAACCATGCCTGAATGAAAAAGGTATTTCATCCTAATTTCTCATCACATTTGAATAGACAGCATTTCCTCTTGTTGCAATCACTCCTGTGTAGCAACACACATATGCTTTTATCAGGCGTAGAAATGAGTTGCCATTCTCACAGTTAATTCTATCAGCCCTGAAAAATAGCATCAAAGATATTTCCTTGTTTAATTCAGGAGTTCCCCCAGACATCTTCCAAACAACTTTGTCCTTCGTAATCCAGAAAAAAATGGGGACTCACCTGTAGTCCCATACTGTTTCAGGGCATCCAGAGAAGCTTCATATTGGCAGAAAAAGCACACTAATTCCATGGCATGGAGCTGATTAAGAGACTAAATCAGAGGTAATGTGGCTTTACATGGATGCATCAGTCAGGAGGTGCATTACCTGTTCAGGGCTCATGCCTCATGCGCTGGGTCCTGGCTGTTTATCTCCCTCTATCTATAGCTGTTGATGGAATGTAGTGGACACCTCTCCCCAAACCTGGACAAGCCGAGGAGAAAGCTATGTGCCTGCCCCCAAGCTCATGAAGTGCACATGGTGAGGTGCAGACAGCCTGCTCCCAACAGTATTGCTCATTTCTGATTTAGCTGTGGCTGTTGGACGACAAGGATCCAAGGAGTAATTGCAACGACTATCCCCATGCCAGTGGCCCATGAGGTCAGGCCCAGGATCATGCTGGAATCTGTACCAGGTGTCCTCTTCCTGTTTCCATTTTGTGATGGTACCCAGTGAGCAGCTACACCAGTACTAGCACTGCTACCCCAGAGCTGGAGAGGCAGCTTCTATTTCTTTCTGATCCATACAATTATTGTCCCACAAAATGTTTTGTCTCCTTTCTACCATTGCAGCAGTAGCCAGTTGATATTGCTGAGAGCCTTTCTGGGAGCAAGTGCTGACCATGCATCCATGCTGTGGATTAGTTTGCTTTCACTCTGATTTAACACTAACATAATTTTCTGTGACCAAATGTCTGATGCCTCCCTCTCCCCAAAGGCATGATTATACCCCTTCAAGCCCAGGCATACGAATTTCACAAAAGTCGAAAGACAACATAAAGGACAATAGTAATCCAGTGTAACAGCACTTGTTTTATAATAGAGTGTACTAGAGAGCTACAGTACAGCTGTTTCATCTAATCTGAAGCATGGGCAGTTCATATTAATAGTTAATTTAATCTGCTTTTAAATCGCAGTAAGGTGAACAACAACAAAAAGGCGTGACCCGTCTTTCCTGGAGGAGCCGAGTCACGTTTCTCTCCAACTTCTCCATGTGACAGAGCAGTGCTACAATTAAAGCACAATAATGTGCTTGTTATTCAAGTCAGGCATTAGTTCTAGTAATGGGGTGCTTGGTGGTGAGATGGATTTCCTTGTTAGGAGCTAAGCAGAGGATTAGCTGAATTCTCCATGGAGAAATCTTGATTTGTTCAAGGTCTTTCATGTTTTCTACAGAGAAGGGATTATGTCTACTTAAAGAGGGGGCTTGCTTAAAAAGCTACAAAGTATAAGAAAAGGATTTAGGGCAGTCGGGCCTGTGGTTAAGTAGCTGAGGGGTAGAGGGAGTTTTAAAGCAGTGGATTATTTAAAGCCATAAAGTTCAAAAAATAATTGGTTTAGCACTACTGGGTCAATGCAGAGTAACATGCTGAAAAGGCAGTTAAGCATAAGCTAATATTCATTTTACTTTGGCTAATTGTTGCAAGGATTCAGAGTGGAGGGTGAAAGAAGGAATGTTCTAGCTCTTTTCTTTGGGGTCCAACCATACAGCATAGTTCTGCACTCCTTTGCTTTGCTATAGATATATATTGTGACATGCACAAGAATTACAGAGGGCTCTTTTTGAAGATCTAACACTGTTCTCTTAATGAGGCCATGAAGCAAACCATTAAAAACCTTTTAGAACTAAGAGTTGTAAAATTCACAGTCTTCCTGCAGCCTCCTGTCTCAAAGGCATTTCTGCTCCCTCTTCCCCTCCTTCTTCAATATACTCTGGCAATATCATTAGTTGACTGCAATCAGACTTTCATGATCATCACTGCCTCTGAGAAATCTAAGCAGAAGCATCCTGCCTTCCAGACCGTTCAGGAGAATGGTATAGCCCTTGAGGGCTATGCCAAAAGCCTGACAATGCAGGAGGCACAGGGAACTACCACAGTTCAGTAGAGAGGGAAGAGATGCAGGCTGCAATTCACCCTTTCACCTTAGTCATGCTGTGGGTTCGCAGCAGATATCTGACGACAGCAGAAGCAAATCTCACTGCAGCTGGAGAGAGACCCACGGGTTCTCCTAGACAGACAGGCCAATCCTAATGGATTAAAACATCTAGAGACATTATTTCCACAGGCAGAATAGCTGAATGAGCCATCGCAATCTGAGGACAGCACAAGCACACAAAAATGGATGGATGGATGGATGGATGGATGGATGGATGGATGGATGGATGGATGGATGGAAGCAGATGTTTAAAGCTGTTCAGGATAGAACCAGCAAGCGGTGAGAAAGGTGTCTTTAGTAATTCACTGGGAACAATTCAGTAAGTTTAATGAAAGCTAATGAAGAGACATAAGTGATCACTAGGGTGGTGGCAGATATACTCTCCAGGCAGAAATACTCTGGGTTGGTTGTGCAGGATGGAGAAGAGGTAGGAGGTGGCAAAGTAGAGTTCATCATTATACAGAGCAGTGAAAAGAAGAAGGTGCTTGGATTTTGGTGTTGCAGGGGGAAACTGAAATGGGCTTGTCCTTGCCTTGTACAGTTCTCATATATTCACATTTGGCACATTGCATTCAATCCACAGACCAAAATATGTTGACAAACAGGTGGGGAGTTTACACCAGAGCTTCCCAAAAACTAAGGTTCCACAGGTGAATAATGAGATAGAATTATAGGAGCTAATTCAGCATGATAGCCTGGCTAAGTGACACCTCAGTGCATAATGGGGAGACGTAATAGGAGATGTCAAATATTCTAAAGCTAGAAAAACATAAGTAATAAGTGGAGTTATTTAGAGAATGCATAAAATGTAATGGTATGAAGGGATACCGAGTCAAAAACATGTTCAGAATGAGTGTCAGAAAATTTACTGAAGTAGCAAATATTCTCCCGAGGGAAATTGCAAACCTGATTATTCTGGAAAAGTAAAATGTGTATAAATTTAAGATTAAGAAATGTATATTAGAGAAATGCCACAGGTGGGAAAAAGTAAATTTTTGTGTCTAATATGCACAATATGAGTCAAGGTACATTGGGATCTGGACAAAGCAAGATATTTGGCAAAACATCTGCAGTGTTTATTTTGACAGATTCAGCTAAGCACCTGAAATCCATTTATATCCATATAGTCATATTTGTAATGGTTCTGCAAGGTAAGAGGACACATCTATTAGCATTCGATGGGTCTCAAATTGACACAGAGGCTGAGAACTAAATCCCCAATTAGATCAGGAATTGCCACACTCATAGTTACAGACCTGACCTAGCTCAAACCATGAGCAGCATGTTTGCCAATAGAGTTAACATATGTTTGTACTATCAATGCAGAAACACCTGCAGTCAGCTGGTGAGCTTCCATCCTCTGCCATGACCAGTAGACTACATTATGTAGAGATTTCTCCTCTGCATGATTTCATTTCCAAAAACCAGTAGACGGGACTTTTATTTTATGATAATCCAGGTCCTATTCTTGGTTCTTAGTATAGGTTGCCTATGTCAGACTTTTAAGGAAACGTTGTTCCTCATTTTGTCTTGACCTAGCTCCCCTTCGAAATGAAATATCAACATTTGCAAACACTGTATCAGGAGGGGAACTAATTTTTTTTTCAAAGTGCTTTGAATGAAAGGCAGGATAAAATTCAAAATACTGTTTTTTCCTTGCAAGTTCCATGCCACTGAAGAGGTGAAAAGGTTCCTTTGAACAAAAGCTGTTGATTTATCTACATTTTAGTGGCTTCCTTTGTTCCCTGAAGCTGAACATTTAAACTTTGCTATGCAGAAATTTATTACGGATACAGGAGGCCAGAGCAGTCTTTTTAAAACTCAACTGCTCTGCTCGCAGAAAAGTTTTAGGATGAAGCAAAATTAAATTCACCAGCATTATAGATAATTTAAAAAAAAAAAATACAAACAAGAAAAAAACCCACCCAAAGGGAAGTACCAACTACAGTCATGATTATAAAGACTGAGGTAAGAGTCCCCCATTTATTATCTTTTTCCTGGTAAGAATAATTCATGAGTATCTGACAACACTCTGTAAATTCCCACTTTGCTAGCTCAACACAATATTTTGCCACCACTGCCTTCTAGCATCACACATGGCATCTCTTCTGCATGAATACCCAGCAGCTATGCTTGAGATGCCAGTGAGTCATCATTACTGGCATGGCAAAGAAGCATTTGACTGTCATAACTCCCAGTTCTCAAACCAGGCACACATTTTTCACATCCTGATTCATCTTCAGAAGTGGAAGTGACTGTGTGAGAGACTGCAAATAAGCAAAAGCATTCATACTGGTAATGACTTATAAATACTCTGACAGATGGGTAGTTTTGTGATAAATTGAAGATCGTGTGGTGGTGGTGTTTATTATTAATTTTGATGCTTCATTTTTTTGACTTTAAATCAAAACAAGACTGGAAGGAACAACTTGGGTCATATAGTTGCTATTTAGTCTGGTGTACAGAACATTCACCCTGCACAAGGCTACTCACTAAGTGCTTTTGGAATCCCTTAGCAAATTAACAATGCTGA
Organism: Rhabdornis inornatus; assembly: GCA_013397075.1. Lineage (NCBI taxonomy): Eukaryota > Metazoa > Chordata > Aves > Passeriformes > Rhabdornithidae > Rhabdornis > Rhabdornis inornatus. Next base: position 56,888 of record VWZS01009139.1, read on the forward strand.
TTCAGAATACAAGCAGCCCCCAAGAGAGTGGCACAGGATGCCAGGCAAGCAGAACCAGCCTCACTTTCAAGCACAGCCTTTCCTGTACCTGGTGAGGTGTCTGAATGAGGAAGTGCCTGTAGCCTTCTCATCAGATGCCTGGATGAACTGCTGCCAGCCTGTCTCAGAAGCAATGTGGCACCTGCCCCACAGAAACCTCGCAGCCCTGTAAGCCTTCTCACTGCAAAAACAGCTTGAAGGGACAGCCAGAACAAATCTTGTGTAGCCATGGTGACTAAATGCAGCTGTACCTATTGGAGGGTTCATCCTCTTTTCCTTACATATATAAGCACATAGCCCATGTAATACATTTGACACCGTTAGGTATTCCTGTCATTATGATTTTATCCTTCCTGTTTTAAATTGCCTTGTTTCTCATGTAGCCTTTTGTTACTTAATTAACATTTAGAGTTTCTAGAGCACTACCTCCATCATCTCTGGTCCGTGGAGAAGGACAGCAAAGGGATAAGGCATTAGAAGGGTGTTTGAAGAAGGAAGACTGAAGTTTAAATATGAATGCCATTCAGCTGATTTAAAGAAACAAAAGCTATCAATTCACCTCTATACCTCTGAAGAACAGGCACCATTTAAATTATAGAAAGAAAAGGAACTTCCTTATTTGTAAGAATCAGTTGAATTTTACTGTACCATATAGGTAATGTCTGCATTTCATAGCATACCCAGTGAGAGATTAATCTCAAATCTCTGTCCCATCATTTCAAATATTTCCATGTTCAAACTGCCGTCTTCTGTAAGTAGGCTTTTGTGCCTGATATATATTTTCTTAACTGGACTGATATGGCACAATAGAGACATCCAGTGGTTTGTTAGATTATTAAACTCATGACTGTCACTGAAGATATAGTATAGAGCTATTTCCATTAGATAATGGCAATTTTAATTTCACTTCAAACACAAATTGAAGATTTGATATTAATCAGCACTAATTTGGGAACTTGCAGCAAGTTTACGTCAGATATTTAATTTAATTTGCCGCACATCTAACTAGTTTCTAGTGATTTATGTGAAACACAAGCTCCATTTATACTAAGGTGTAAATTTCAGTCATAGTCAAAGTAAAGTTGTCAAAGTCGATGGACTATTTTCAGAGTGTATGGGCCTATCTAGTTTGGAGAATTGGAAAGGCATGCCTATTGAGAGTTTAAGATTCCTTAGGAGAAAATACTGGTTTGGCTTGTATTTATCATGCTCTCCATCTAGGAATGCTGGGAGACAGAATAAGAGTGTGGGCTTACCCATCTTTGTTAAATCACTAAATAGAAGCAATAAATTATGGCACTTGAGGATGGAAAGATTTCTGGGAGCCAGCAAAGATCTGGCAGTTGAAAGGAAGAAGGCAGCCCAATAGAGAGAGACAGAGATTTAGCAGCTGAGTGATGGGGCCAGAGCTCTGGAAACACTGAAATAAAAGAGAAATTAAATTTTGAAAGCAGATGAGAGGAAGAGACAAGCTAGCATGACAGTGAACTTTGGATCAGAAAAAGACAACATCAGAGAATAAGAGTCAGTTCCGACTTACAATCTGTGAAACTCTATTTAGGTTCAGTGAGGCTGTACAGAACATAAGTCAGGGTTGCTTGGGTAGAATAAAATCCTTAAAAAACAAAGAAAACCCTAAAGCTAGCAGGCCATAGAGAAGCAGAAACGTATGCAGCCCGTCAAACAGGTTGCAAGACTGTGATTTATTAAAGTGCTACCATTGCTAAGAGCTTGATCTTAAACATGTTTAGCTCAGTAGGAGTCTTTCCAGGACTCTGGATCAGGCTCTGAAACAGCATTGCTTGACTGGCTGATAAAGTGAATAACAGCACATATCTTTCCTATTGACAAAAGCGAGGACGAGGTTTTAAATTGCTTTAGTTTAAACAAGTTATTTACAAACAAAAAGCAAAGCTGGTGCACGCACAGTGTCCTGTTAGGAGAGAGGGAAGTTAACACTAATCAGTGTTAATTAGTAGTTGGCATGAATGCAACAGAAAATTTTGTCCCATTCTACCACATATTTGTTGGTCACTAATACCTCCACATGAAACAAATTTTTAATACATTTGGGAATAAGCAGCACGGTTTCATAGAGTAACAAGCAGTATCTTACATTGTGTCAGCATTTTCAGTCTGACCCTTTTCTTCCATTTAAGACCTACATGTAGATCTCTCAAGACCCTCTTACTCTGCAGATGAAGCAAAATTGCAATGTTTTTTATTGAATGTGCTTTGGAAAGCTACATATCAGGAGAAACTGAAGAACATCTCTGCAATGTAAGAATTTGGCTTCATTCTCGACCTTAGTTTGATACTACACAATTGCTTGTAAGACTTTAATTTCTGCACTTGATTCCTTAAACCCAGAACTTTTCACTCAGACTTACTAGCATAAGCCAAGAATTTTTCCATCTCTATCAGAAGTGCATTCACAGACCTCAATTTGAGGCCAAGGTAAATGGAGGGATAATTTCTTCAACTGAACAAAATAGTTCTGCCTGTACTAATGCTTTTTAATGTCTGCAAAGTGAGGCCAAACTTCAACAGTTGACAGAGCATTCTGTTGACAGAGCATTCTGTTGACAGAGGTGACAGGGCAACAATTTAATTTTTTATTGAACCATATTTCAAAAATTCAGTATGGGCACAAATTATAAGCTAATATTCACAGTGAGAAATGGATCACCATGTTTCCAGCAGAATTAGCACCTACCATATTCTTCTCAGGATACAACTGAAATATTACAAGTGACATTCAGCAGCAGTTTTTCTTCAGTGTCTAGGTCAAGAATCTATCACTTTTTTTTTAACCTCTGCTCAGGCAAGAAACAAAACAAAACAAAACCACAGCCTTCCTCAAGCTGCCTACCAGCTTCTCTGTGTCAGTTTGGCAAAGTAATGGCAGCTTTAGGGACACTTTAGTATTCAGTCTCCATGCTTATTCACACATTGCATGTTCTTCTGATCCCATGATCATGTAGCAAACTATTCTCTATTCTGTCACCATTATTATTGTGGGGAATAGAACGGCCTCATGTTTCCTGGCTCATTTCACATAGATATCAAATGAAATATTGTTCAAGTAGGTACTGCTGAAGAAATCATTTGCACCTCTATTAGAAGTTAACGGAAGCTGCCAGCACAGGAATGCACATATGTAACTAATTTTGTATGTGGTCAGTAAAAACAAGTACTTGAACCCCTCACAGCTCATTGAGTTTCATTACAGTATGTATTTGTGTAAGTATGAAAGCTCAGAATTTTTTTCTTATAAGCATCTCCTCATAGACTGTTGACCAGAACAGAGAAATGGAGTGACTTCACAGGCTGGACCTTTAGATGGATTTTCTTGGTTTCCTTTTCCATTCTCTTAGATTTTCATATATGCTACTCAACAGAAACTATGAATTCAGTAATAAAATTAGGTATTAAATGTTGAGTTAAATTTGAATACATTTAATTATTCTGATCCCTTGGGAACTGAAAATCTATTATTCATGACACAGACCAGAAGATTTAAGACAGAATTGTATTCTTGATGAGCTTTAATCCATAAAACTAAAGATAGAGAAATAGTGATTTGACCAGAGATACTTCCACCTCAGGCTGAGCTGGCCAGCCCTTATTTTAGCCCAGCCCTTCACAGCATCTCTTTTGTGTAATATTTTTAAGAGATTTTTGCTAGAGGTCCTTAGAAAAATTTTTTTTTACATATTTTCTTTATTTGGATGGCTGAGAAATAAATCACTATTGTTACACTGCCATGGTTTTATTAACATTAGAGTCCATTTAAAAGTAAAATTTCATATTGATGAGAGAAGAAAATATGCCGTAATCTGTGCATTTATCATTAAACCTCGGAAGGGAAACAACCCTTTTAAATAGATGTCCTTTCATTCTATGCCAGCTACAGAAGATGCTAACAAAAGAAAGCAAGCAGTTGAACACATACGAAATACCAGTCTCTTCCCTCATTCAGACTGCAGGGCAGCCCAGGATACAGTTGAGGCAGCAGGAGACTGCAACTAGCTTCTCTTCTGAGCTCATGGGTAGTTTTCAAATACCCAGGGCTTGGAATCAGGTTGTTCTGTCTCTAGAAAGACTATCTTTAACCACCTCTGTTCTTCATAACTGTCAGTTCTACCACAAAATATAATTCTCTGGATATTTATTTAGACCCTGTAAATTATATGTAGTACAGTGGGTGGTATAGGAAAGTTGTATTCTTTGCACATTGTACCCCAAAAAGCACAAGACAGGCTAAAGTCTACCAGCATATATCTGACCAACTTTCATCAGCTCAGAAGCTGAGCACTCACTGTCTTTAGTGGTGCAGGACTTTTAAAGAAAAGAGAAATTCTTCATTTGCAAATGAGGAGCCTTGAGCAGAGGGAGTGTAAGTGATTTCCCCAGGTCACAGGGAGTCATGACACTCTGCCAAGAGCTTTTTCCGAGTCTCCTTAGATTTCAGTTCAGGGCACTGAGGTCATTCCAGCTATGCTCTTAATAGCCACCTCTCTGGGACACCTGCAGTCTTTCTGTGTTTTAATTCATATGTGGCTAGTTAAGAAAAAGGCTAAGGGATTTTTCCTTAAGAAAAGAAAATCTGCAACATATCCAGAGTCCTTTTAAAAAGCCTGCTTTGAATGGAATGGACAGCTACATCAGAAGAGATATGCTATGATGAGTTGAAGATTGCAGGGCTCCGATGATTAACTTGTCATCCTAATCGCCTCTGGAAACAGAGGGAAAAGGGTATTTTATTTTTAAATTCTCATGTAGGTAATATCTAGTGCAGCTAAGAATGTTTGCATTGTCTTCCACTACATGTGTGAGTGAAAGAAATGAATGTGAGGTTTCTCATGCTTTCTGGTGTGACAGAAAAAGACTGAATCAAAAGTGGTTTTGAATCTATATGCAGATCAAGCATTTATCACAGGATTTATGTTTTGAAATTGATTTAGAAGAGCAAATGCTGACTGGAACTATTCCCTAAAACCAAATCTAATTTTGAGATTTGAAGGAAACCCTTCTGGTTCAGAAAGATAGAAGAGAAACAAGCAGATTCCCTGTTTTTTTCTGCTCCTGAATATGTCTATATCAGCAATTACTTTTCATTCTGCCAGCTTTCACAGAACTCTCAGGCCCATGTTTTAAAATCAAGAATTACACATAATTACGAGGCTGATTTGAATTAGTCCAAAACTTAAAAACAGATAGGAGTGAGGGATTGCACATCTGCCATGTCCAGGAGGCAGCCAGGAGAAGATGGAGCAAAGCCTTGTCTCTGGGGTCGCTCTGCCTGGCCACCAGTTCATGTCTCACGGGGGAACCCCGCAGACGCTGTACCCCAGAGCCACTCTGCAGTCAGATGGCAAAAGGTCTCTGCCAATGGACTGCACTGGGGCATTGGACTGGGCCAGTGCTCTCCTGTCAGCAGGCACACGTGGGGAGGAGCCGAGGGCGTAGAAACCCCGAGCTCCGGGGGCTGTTCTGTCCCTTGCCTTTTGGCTCTTTTGGGGGCTTTTCGAATTTGCTTCTGGCGTCCTGCCTTTTGTCTCTGCAGGCCTCGCTGGCTCTTGTTCGCCCTCAGGTCTGCCCTGCCTCCCGGTGTCCCTGACCAGCGCCCTGCCCGCTTCGTCCCAGCATCCCTGCCGGAGCCCACTGGGATCCAGCCGCCCCGAGCCAGCCCAGGGCCATCCTGGCTGCAATCCTCTCCGGGATCCCGGCCCTCTTCCCTTCCCGATCCTCTCATCCCGTGTCCATTCCCTGGCCGATCCCTTCACCCCGTGTCCATTCCCGGCCCGATCCCCTCACCCCGTGTCCATTCCCGGCCCGATCCCCTCATCCCGTGCCCATTCCCGCCGGGCTCTGTCCCCAGGCTGGCAGCGGGCCCAGCCCCGCCTCGGGACATGGACGGCACTGCCCGCCCTCCCCTGGTAACGCTCTCTTTCTCTCTTTTCCCTCTGTCTGCTCTGCCCTTCTCCCTCTCCTGTGTTTCTTCCTCTTGCTCTGTGTTCTCTAGCCCTCTTTAGTAGAATAATTCCTTTTTATTTTGTTTTTTTTTGTTGGGGGCTGGCATGTTTTGGAGCGGTTTGGTTTGGTTTGGTTTGTTTTTTTGGTATGTTTGGGGTTTTGGTGGCGTTTTTTGGTTGGTTGGTTGGTTGATTGGTTGGTTAGTTGGTTGGCTGGTTTTGGTGGGTTTTTTTGGTTTAGTGTTTTGGGGGTTTTTTGGGGTTTTCTTGGGGGTTTTTTTGTTACCAATAAATAGTTCTCAGATATGATGTTTGCCTCGTTTGGCTTAATTTCATTCCTGACGACCTATTCTTAAAGGAACTTCTTGCACTTCCCCAAAGTGGAACATTTACAACTTGCTATTTATTATAATGTAAAGTAATGTCAAGTAATACAACTCAATTTTAATTCACACAGCATGACCACCAAAGCAATAGCGCTTACAGAAGAAGCAGTCACAAAATAAACAGTTACATGATGTTGGAATGATAATAATTTTATCTAATCCAACTTTGTGACATTGCTAAACTTATATTCTTGCTTAGCAACATTTCTTATAGAAAACTAACAAATAGTTTATGTTATTAGCAAGATATACCAGACTTTTCTGCCTCGGTCCATCCATGCGCCCCTCCACCCTGGTTTGAGCCCTTTCACGATTAATTTCAGCCCCTTTTCTCTCCGTATACATGCACTGCCATTTGAACATTGTGCTTCTCAAAACTGCTGTCTGCAAAATCAATTTAAACCTATCCTGGATGCAGAAGAGCTATCACTTGAAGGGAGTTTTGTGCCCTATTTCCCTGCTCACCAATGTGAAGACATCTGCCCTCCTCTGACTGTTCTCATTCTCACCAGCTATCCCCAGCTGCCAGAGAAAACCTGTCCACTTTGGGAACAGAAAGGGAAACCATTCTCTAGCCAACCACTCTTTATCATTGTGTTAATAACCATGTCCCCATCTGTCCTCCACATCCATCTGCTGTCCTCTGTCTTACACTGGGCTTGGAAGGTCCTTAGTGAATGCATAGCCCTTGGTGACCATACTTTTTGTCATACTTCCAAAAAACGGATTAGATTTAGCCTTGATCCATGCATAACAGATAATTTAAGAGAAGGAGAAGGAGGAGTATTGTTATACAAAGACATTTGTCACCTGCACACCACAGTATCAGTCCTGGAAAGGCCACCAACTGTCTGCTCCTGTTCTGAGAAGGGAGCGGGAAATGGGGGATCTCACCTATCCTACTCCACCTGAGGACTGAACTAAAGACTGAAGACTGTAGCCAGTTGATGGGATCTAAGTCAAATGGATTTTAGGGACCCTGAAGTCAGCCAAGGGGCGCAGTAAAATGACTAGCCAAAACACATGACTGAAAAGAATAATACAATCTTTTGAATGAAGACAGTGTGGGATCCGTAGAAGATTTGCATGTTTTCGCAGGGGGAGGTTGTGATTGATTGATTGATTGATTGATTATTTTTGGGATCAGTTAATGTGGCAAAAGCATGGACCTATGTTCTACCTATAGCCAACATACATGAACCATTGGAAGTTCTCAGAATGACACCCTAATTTCCACGATTTGAAAAAAAATTCTGTTATTCAAAAAAGATGCACCAAGAAAAAAGAAAATACCATTTTCTCCAATAATTTATTCTGATGGAGTCATAATCAGAGTTGTAATATTCTCTTACTATTTCTGAAATCTGTAAATATCACAAAATGCGCTAAGGCAACCATGTGAAATGCAAAAACCACAGCATTGTCTTGCTCAACCCATTGGAATCTGTCACTGAACAAAGGAATCAGAAAAAAAAAGAAAAAGAAAAAAACCCACTGTGTTGGAACAAAAAATGTTCATGCAGACACACAAACCAATAAAAGCAAGGAAGTTCTGAATCCAGGTCACTGTGGAGTCCTAAACATAGGCCTGTTGTGTTTTGATGCAGCAGAAGCCCATATGGTCTTCCATTAGAGGGTCTCAAAGCAATGGGCAATGTTACCATACCATATGTGCTGATTTGAACTACTGTGATGATTTATGTTAGTGAGCATAAGGATTTTTTTCCTTCTCATCTTATTCTTGTTCTGTTAGCAGAAGCCTAGAAATGGACAACCTTGTCATTGGGGGTTTCCAGCATCAATACTAAATTTGTCTCCCCAAAAAAATGAGCAAAATAACTATAAGGCCAACAGAGCAGGGCTTCATGTTTAAAACTGAGTTCTCTAACCTGGATCTACAATTTTCCACCAAATGAAAGATCCCAGTTTCTACTTCAGCTTCACACTGCTTCTAATCAATTCCCTGCTAGGAAGCTACAAAAAGGCAGTGGCCAAAACTGAACCTTATGGAAATTTACCTCTCAGAAACTGAGCCCCACAATGCAGGTTTGTTTCTCAATTTCCTCTTTTAAAACAAAACAACTGGAAAGAAAATAAAACATTAAAAATATCAGTGTGTAAAAGAAAAATCTTGCTTTCTGGGAGAAAGAAACAGTAATGTAGCTAAACAAAAAAGCAATTAAAAAGCCAGCATCATCTCTCTTTTCCTCCACAGTACAAACCAGAGCTATCCATGACTTTCCTACCATGGATCTGTTCTGTGTATAAGTCACCACACAACACCCAACAAACAGGCCACTCATCCTGTTCTGCTGAGTATTGCATACTTTGGTGAAAGATCATAAAAAAGACAAAACAGCCCACTAAACAGAGAAGCAGATTTCTTCCTCCTTTCCATGCTGTCACAGGTCTACTTACCCCACCCCACCAAATGTTATTGTCAAGTGTAACTGCCTGGAGAAAATACAGGTTGTTATCTACAGACTAAACCAGTTGAATAATTAACTCAGCTGACAATTGTTGCTTTTCCATATTTATAAAATGCCAAGACAAAAATGGCTTAGAAGGAAATTTCAACAGCACAAAGATAGGAGGTATTCAATCCCTTGTAAAATCTTGGGCAGCTGCCAAGCAGCCATAGCAATTGTTCTCCTTCAACTCAATGTAATCCTCCAACTCAATTTTCCCTACACCTTTTTCTTAATCTCAGAGAAACACCAGGTGCTCCAGTGTCAGACTGTGCTCTGAGCTGTTGATTTAAGAACATGAGAGAGAAAAATTGAGGTAACTCACCCAGTTGTATGTACATAGCTTTGTGTGTAGAGGTGCATATGGACTGCGTGTATAAACACACTGACATAAGGTTCTGGTAGTTTTTAAGATTCTTTCTTTATCATGAGCACATTTGCAATTGCCTATACACCATGGGAATTAAATCAGAAATCAAATAAGCTGTTCAGATATTTTATAGAATTGACTAGCTAAAGCAAGGCACATACTACCAAAAGGCCAGTTACAAGAAGGATCCCACAATGAGCCCAAAGAAAATCCATGGGGGTTTCTGTTAGGGCCAGGTGAACTGAGCTGGGCAAAGCAGAACAGACAGTAATTGAAGAAAGAGGGTGAAGCCAGAAAATATGTTGCTGCCCAGAAACACGTGTGAAAAGAAGTGCTTAAGGCCCAACTGCTGGCTAGAAAGTCAGCTTGCTTACCACAAGCAGAAAAGCAGACTCATCTCATCCAGTAAATGCGTATCATGTCATTCCACTAAGTTACACTGAATCTATCAAATAGTGCTCTTAACAGAATCATTAATCATTGTGTTTTGAAGTTGTTAAAATCCTAAATCTATCAACTTCAAAATGCCAGATCTCAGGAAGGACAGAGCTCTGTTTTGGGGAGAGGTGATGACAGGGCCAGACAAATGCAGTGTACTCAACAGAAATAGCAGAGCATCTTTCTCCTGGAGTGAAGTCACTCTCTCTGTAAATAACGATCAGTTATTTCAGACCTGAGGAACCTGAACATATAGAAGTCCATGGGTCCTCATAAGCTGCATCCCAGAGTCCTGGAGGAATTCACTGGTATAGTTTCCAAGCCATTCTCCATGACATTTTAAAAGTCATGGCAGTGAGGTGAAGTCCCAGGGGATTGGATAAAAGGGAAACGTTGTGCCCATCTTTAAAAAAGATAGAAAGGAGGACCCTGGGAACTACCACCCTGTCAGCTTCCCCTCTGCCTGGGAAGATCATGGAACAGATCCTCCTAGAAGCTGTGCTAAGGCTCAAGGAGAGCAGGAAGGTGATTCAAGACAGTTGTCAAGGCTTCATCGAGAGCAAGTCCTGCCTGACCAACACAGGGGCCTTCTGTGATGGGGTAATTACATCAGTGGTAAAGGGAAGGGCTACAGATGTCATTAATCTGAATTTCTGTAACATTTTTGACACAATCCCCCGAAACATCCTTCTCTCTACATTGGAAAGAGATTGATTCAACTGTTAGATGGATAAGAAATTTGCATGATCGCATCCACAGGGTAGTGGTCAATGGCTCAGAGTCCTGATGGACATAACAGACAAAGTGGTGTCCCTCACAGGCCCATGATGGTGCTTTTCCAATCTAGAAATGAAACTCAAGATAATTTGAATATGGAAGATAATATAAAAGTGGATCTTTATTGAAGGCCTTCAGGGGCAGTTATGGAAACATGTCCACAAAAGCCTGCCCACACAGGGTGAATACAGTTTTTACATATTTAACAAATTAGCATAATTGACAAAAAAGCACCAGTTAGGAGGACAAGTGATGATGGAATTTCCCCCCAGGTCTGTAGTGACACGCTATGACCAGGTCCCGAAAGCAGCCTGCACGATAGGTTCCGGGGCACCGGCGACTAGGAGGTTGACGAGTGATGAAGGGACGGGTTCTTGTTTGGAAATCCGAAGGCTGGTTTATCGACATACAGCTTCAGATATAAGTCTAGGGACAAGAACAGGGATGGGCTGAGGGTACAAGGTTATATATGGGGAAAAAGGGGGCGGTTCAGGGGTTAGGGTCCAATGGGTACAGGGCAAGGTACTGCATAGGAGGGGTTAGGGATAGGGAAAGAGAATGGGGATTGACAGGGTGGGGCAATGTGACAGAACAGAACCAACAGAGATTTAAGGAAGGGAGAACATTCTAGGGGATGCACATAAATGGAAGATGGGGTCTGAACTGCGGTGGTCAGGGCCAATGAGCCAATGGGACATCAAAACTGAGGTAGGTGCGAAGGTTTGTGGGAAAGAGGCTTTTCTCGCCACAGCCTCGGGGTATATTACTTATGCATTTTTCCAAGGTCGAGGAACGACTTCAGTTACTGGCCCTTGAGCCTCCACACAGGTCAAGCTCCTTCTTTGGAGTCCCCCTTTCCTTGGTGCTAGTTCTACCTTATTTATGAAAATGTACCTTGAAGAGTTGTTCTCAGCCTTGGTTCCCAGGAAGAACTAAGGTAGGATAGGGGCCTTGTACCCCCTGGGACTTGGAGCTCTGGAATTTGTTTTGTCTTACTGCCTAGAGAAAAGCCATGGAAAATTACTNGGTACAGGGCAAGGTACTGCATAGGAGGGGTTAGGGATAGGGAAAGAGAATGGGGATTGACAGGGTGGGGCAATGTGACAGAACAGAACCAACAGAGATTTAAGGAAGGGAGAACATTCTAGGGGATGCACATAAATGGAAGATGGGGTCTGAACTGCGGTGGTCAGGGCCAATGAGCCAATGGGACATCAAAACTGAGGTAGGTGCGAAGGTTTGTGGGAAAGAGGCTTTTCTCGCCACAGCCTCGGGGTATATTACTTATGCATTTTTCCAAGGTCGAGGAACGACTTCAGTTACTGGCCCTTGAGCCTCCACACAGGTCAAGCTCCTTCTTTGGAGTCCCCCTTTCCTTGGTGCTAGTTCTACCTTATTTATGAAAATGTACCTTGAAGAGTTGTTCTCAGCCTTGGTTCCCAGGAAGAACTAAGGTAGGATAGGGGCCTTGTACCCCCTGGGACTTGGAGCTCTGGAATTTGTTTTGTCTTACTGCCTAGAGAAAAGCCATGGAAAATTACTGGGAAAACTAGCCACTAATACAACAGCCTGCAGAGCTACAAATACATGTGTGAAGAATACAGAGAACATATAAAAGGAAAAAGGGCAAACCAAAACATCATCAGTAGCAGTGTTTGTTAACGTATTCATTAATGACTTAGATGAAGGTATTGAGTGCACTCTCAGCAAATTTTCTGATGACACCAAGCTGTTGCGACATCTGAAAAAACAAATGCCATCCAGAGGAATCTGGACAAGATCAGGCAGTGTACTTGTGGCAGTCTCATGAGGTTTAACAAGACCAAGTGCAAGTCACTGCACCTGTGTTGGAGCAACCCCTGGCTCCAACACAGGCTGGGGGATGAACAGATNCACTGCACCTGTGTTGGAGCAACCCCTGGCTCCAACACAGGCTGGGGGATGAAC
>VWZS01009142.1:0-14530 GCA_013397075.1 Rhabdornis inornatus
TATTTATTTATTTTCAAGAAAAGAACATAGCATTGAAAGGCTGCATGGAAAATCCTGTGGGATATTAGAGGTGTGTCTCCTGGTTTTCAATGCATAAAGTTCTGCTGTTCATCCACCTTTTTCATGCCAAAAGGAGAATCATCCTTATAATTCTTTAATAGCAGAATTATCAATATTTTGGAAGCCACTATCCTTCCAGAATGTCTGCAAAGGGCCAAGCAGAATATATAGAGAAGTATTTCCATCTAAGGTTTCTTTACATAAAGATTCAATTTTTTAGGTCTTTATTTCACAAGAAAGGCTTCCATTAACATCATTATGACCAGTGTGGGAAGATGATACTGATGCAGGGATCAGCATTAGCTCCATCGATTTCTTTGTGCAAATTGCAATCCTTTCCCCTCAGTAATATGGCACAGAGTGTGGCCCAGGTTTACACCCTAAGTTTAGGAATCTTTAAAGAGCCCAGTGATTTGCCTGGAAAACCCAGGAACAGGCAAGAGTCCTAAGAACCCCATAAAACCTAATTCTTGTGGGAACCTCCTCACTCAGTCAACAGATCCCAGGTTATCATGTCTACTAAATGTTGACTTTAAAGGGAATTAAGTAACCAAACATCTGTGAGAGCCTGGGTAGTTAAATGATTGCTACTAAAAGACTAAAGGTCTCACCTCATACTAGCTATCTAGAAGTTAAGTGACTATTGTGTGGTAGTCCTTCTACACTCTCCTATGGTCAATGGGATGGAAGAGGAAACTGGGGGGTGATTCATTTCCTCAACCTCTATCCTTGGCTTGGCTGAATCATCTGAGACTGTTGCACTGATTTTGGGAAGAGTCTGGGCTACAGCTGCAGACTGATTTTAGGCAGGATGACTCGCATCCTCTGCAATGCTTTCAGCAGCAGGCGGGGTAATCAGGGAGTGTCCATTTTTTCTGTGAGTGAGATTAAGTTTTCCAAGTCACTTCCATTTTTTTGACAAAGACTGTGTCTGTCAGGCTGCTAATAAAAATACCCCTCTCAAAACACCTCTCACCTCGATAGAGGACTGATTGCTGATTCTTACTTTTAGGGGACACGTTTTGTAGGGGTTTCCCATTCTGGCTGCACTTCCTCAGTTTGGTTACAAGAACAGGAGCAGTCTCACGGGCCCCACAGGAGTCAGGATATTTTACACTTATTGCTTTCCCATTATCCAAAGAAAAAAATTGGATTGGCTTGATCCTTGTTGGCAGTTCTTTATCATGATGTTATCTTCTTGGTATTTAATCTTTTTTTCTGAGTCTTGAAGTTAGGCTGTTAAATATATTATGACGCTGTGTTTCTGTATTCCACCATTTAAAAATAAGTGTAGACTTTGACCTTTACAGTTTTTCAGAGATCTCTCTTGTCTCTTCTTTGAAGAGCCCCCTAAGTTATCACTTTTATTTGCTCCGTAAATATCTTGTCAAATTTCATCAGAATGATTCAGCTTGAATACATTTATCTCAACCTCACTGCCTAACTAAATCTTCCCTTAGCTTGAATGCCACTCCTGTCTTCATCTGTCTAAACTACTGTGATTAAGTTCTCACAGAGTTTACATTTTGGCACCCAAAGGCATTGGTTATTTTCTCATTTTTCTTAAAATTTCATAGGAAGGCTTAAGTTTTAGCCATTCATTTGCTCAGAAATTTTTATTCCATGCTTGTGGATACTTAGTAGGTATCACCCCATATTATGGCAGATGGACATCACCAACTAGATGAGGGAGTGGTATGGATTAAGACCTTTTGAGAGAAATCCTAGGAGGTACAGCAATTGTCTGGGGAATGGGAGATACTGTGATCTCAAGCCATGCCCCTTCTTACCCCTTTTCCCATGCCAAGTGGTTTCAAGCCATGCCCCTTCCACTCATGCTTGTCAATGTTTTCAGCCCACATGGTCTGAATGAGATGAGGTTCAAGATGCTCTCCTGGTATGTTAAAATTTTAACCCCATAGGGTCTGAGTAGCTCCATCTACCTGGAAGTTGCCCCGTCTTTGATGCCAGAGTGCGAAGAGCAGGCACTAGCACGTGCTGCACCTCTGCTCTGCAAAGGGCCAGGTACCATCAAAAGTGGAGGACAGAGGGGTTCAGCATCCCCCTGAGCACCCGTGGAAGGCACCACCTGGCCCAGATGCCTCTGGTCCCTCCCTAGTCTAATCCAGGAAACACAATTACAAGCAGGCTGCATCCTTGCTGCATACTGAAATGTTCAGTGAAGCATTGCCTATGTTGGGCATCTGGATTATGGCAGGCTGGATTTCATCCATCTAATGCTGATGATGCATTTGTAAAATCTCAGAGGAACACTGATATTATGCAACCACACAAGTACTTTAATACATCATTTGAAAAGTGGCAGATTTATATAAAGTATTTAAGATGCTGAAATAAAAATTTTCCCAAATACCCTTTTATATATACAAAATCATTTTACATTGTCTCTTGAAATCTTGCCCAAAAAAAACCTCGAGTCAAAACTTTGTGTCAGAAAATAATTAATCAGTTCTCTGAGGTAGAGTGCTCAGTCTCACTCTTCATTCTTTCTCCATTACCAAATCCCTCCTTAATCTTTCATTCCTTTCCTTTGCCCATTAATTGGAAACAGTAGCTTTTTCTCCTGAGACAGTTTGACTGCAAGTATCAAAGTAAGTCTCTGATGTCCCCATCTCAGCTGATATTCCACAACCTTAGCCCACCTTATAGTCTGGGGATAGTAGGGGGTGGCCACCAGATTGATCTGTTTTGGCACCAAACCACAGGACAAAGACAAATGCTAATGGAATACTAATTTAGATAATATCCATAGCATATCTTAGCTGGTGCAAAAGAAATAATGGATTATTTTAAGGTTTTAAATTCAAGGTGAGTTACTAGGGATGCTGGGGGCAGATGGGAAACTGCCCATATTAATAAGCATAAATGACTTTTTATGCCAGCTGACTTTCTGTGTTATCTTCCCCAAATCAAAAGGAACTTTGGATAGTCAAAGGATTCAATAGTTGAAATAAAAAGAGCAGTTCCATATGTGACTTCTTTATCTGTGTCTAGTATCAATTATTAAAGGCAAAGGATAATCAAACTGCTGAGCTCCAAAAAACTGCCCAAAGTGTAATGACATAGGATAGCTCATTTTGAGCAATCAATTCATAAGTGCATTAATACAACTCAGGCACAGCTCCTCTTGGCCTTACCTCAGCAAAACAGTATCCCCTGCAAACACCAACTCACTGTTTCATTGTATAATTTATTTTCTCCCTAATCGTGTTTTGTCTGCTAGGCATTACTAATAGAAGCATGATTGTAGAGCTGGTGGAAAGCAAATGCAGATGCACATGAGAAAGGAGGACTGGTCTGAATTGCAATAAAGACCACTTGCTGCCATTTTCCATCTCATTCAGAAGCTCTGCTCTGCTACAGTCTAAAAAGGGAAACAATATACAGGAACCAATGAGTAACAAAAGTAATCAATAGGACTGAAAACTTTATCAAGCCATTAAATGAATGACTGGTTTGCTCTCATCTGAGACAACTGCCTAAGCATTCAGTAGCAATCACTCTGGCTAGAAAGGCAAGGTGGCACCATGGGTGTGACTGAACCCCATGGTGGTCAGCATGCTTTGTTCTGTTCTCTGCCTAGAAAACAGAGGCAGTCTCAAAAGCCATGACAAATATCCATCTCAAGGGAACTTGGTTGGACTGCACTGGTCACTTTCAAAATAAGTCAATAAAAAGCATCCTGATGAAGATTTAATAAAGCTAATGAATGACACAAAGAGGAAAAAGAATAACTGGAGATATCTGTTCATCACCTGCACTTGTAGCAAGAGCAGATCTCCAGTGAGAGTGGAACACCATGCATCTGCTGTTGGTAAAAAGACTTCACATAAAACTAAAAATTAACTATGTGAATTCCCACTAGGTATCAAGGAGAAGAGTTTGGTAAAGCTCATGAAAAGTGCTATGGAACAAATGCCCGGTTACAATCTGTTCTCCTGAAGGAGTATAAAGCCTCATGCCTCACTCTAATGCACAGTGGGTTTCTCACATCGATAATGGATGCAGAAGCATCCATATCACAGTCTTTGCATGGGTCCTTGCAACTCTGCCATATTGATCACTTGCTGTACTCAGACCTGAATATTTACCTCCAGCCTATTTTTCCCGCTGTTTCTAATCTACGGCATTATTTTTTCCTCACTATCCGAGTTCAGAGTCCCCATAAAATATGTTTCCCATAAGGTTGGTTTTTTTTTTAATAAAGCAGTTACCTATCCTTGATTAATCTCTGTTCTACTAGGCCTTGCATTCTAATGTCTTAGGAAGCATCATCTTAATATTTTCCAGAAGCAATATTAACACATCATAGAATATTTTCTGAGCATATGTTAAAACTCCAATTACAGTTCGGCTAATGAAGCCATACAAATGTTCAATTAAATAAAACATATGCAGTGCAGTCTACCCACCAAAGTACTTGCCCAGTAGTTAACTGTAATGAAATTGTGTATTCCTGTAAGATCTGCTTCTTCAAAGATTTTGGGGTGACTTACTGACTTAGAATATTGAAAATTAAATTGGAAACAAGTGAATGCTCCTCTCTCTGACTACAGGTTGTTCATCACTGGGTCCCTCATTCTTACCAAGAACAGGAAACTGAAAAGCCTCAGCATTTCCTCTTGACTAACTCCCTTCATACTTCTTGTTCATCCTCTCTTCCCTCAGGAAGGAAAAACACCATAAATTGTAGGGTTTCCTCTTTGCCTCTGTTGATTTTAACTTTAAAAAATTGACAAAACTAGTCTCCAAAATCTTGGTTTCATCTTCAAAATAAATTGTCTTATTTTCCAAATACAGTGTAAACAGCAGCTATTGGCAAAGTCAGCAAATCCAAAGCAAGTTATTTATCGAGCACATAACCATGGAGCTGGAAGCCCATATGCTGTAGATGGATGGGGATGATGAAGCAATTGTGTCCAGTGGTATGGGCTCAAGAAAAATCCTTGAACAAACACAAACAGACCCTTTTATTTCTTGTTGAAGTATTCTATGGATTAATTGAGAAAGACAACTAAGTACCATCCTCCTGCTATCAACAGAGTTGCATTCCTATTTTTCTGATAACCTCATATTACTCTGGGAGAGGAGATATAATTTTAGATTCCTCATATGAATGAATTCTAGAAAAAAACACATAATACCTAATTATTAGTATTCCCCTAATGATGAGAGCCTTCTTCATGGCAGTGTGTTTGAGTTGTAATTTTGGTCACCAGCAAGTGATAAATGAAGTTCTTGCTATAATTCTACCCCAGGATCTGCAGGAGAGAGTCTCTTTAGATCATTCATTTAATTTAGATCTCTCTCTCATTTAGATCACTTATTTCACTACTCAGTCAGTAATGAAATCAGCCCACATTTACAGAGTCCTAGTCCCTCACTCTTTTGAAAAATTTGAAGCAAATTTGAGATTTTTCAACTTCATAGCAAAGATGGTGATAGTTGTAAACTGCTTGTGAACAACAATTTTGTGGATGAACCCACTGCAGGGCTACATTTCAATTCAGTATCATCTTTTAATGGGTGAAAATGTGTAGCTGGGTGGATGCTCCTGGGATTCAGATGGGAGAGTTGAGCAAACTGTGGGCTGTGCAGTACATACTGCTGTCCTCAGTGCTAAGAGGGGTGGGGTGCTCCAAGATGATAAAGCTTTTCAGGAAACCCATTTTGTTTGAGAAGCCTGAATTTTTTCCTGTTAAATAATTTTGCCATGTCAGTAACATATCCAAATAGGAAAGATTCTCCATTGCCTTGCTGCTTTGCTTTCATTTTAGTGGTGTGTGAACTGGATGTGCAACATTAACCCTTACTGCCTGGGTAAGCAGCAAGGTACCTTTTCCAGCAAGGTACAAAAATGTTAATGTGAATGAACCTCAGGCTAAGAAATAGAACTAAAAACATTGAGTCAATATAGCATAATGCAATATAATATTATAGGTATACTACATTATCATATTATATTAAAAATGTACTATATATTATTCTGCATTTTTATGTTGTATATGTATTACATATTCCATGTTCTATGTTCTGCATTACAGTATATATATAATATGTATGATATATTGTACTTGTAATATTCATATTATAAATTATACACACACACACACATATATATATGCTGTAGGTACATATATATATACATATATATAAGGATTATCATCACCACAATCTCTGGCCACATTCTCACAGAAATGGTAAAAACAAGGAGTCAGGGTTCTGGTGTGTGTTAGTTATGGTCTGATCAAATATTAAGGAATTCTGGAGTGATGTAATTTCTAGATCATTGATAAACTTAGGCAAGAGCAGAGCACGGGGTGCTCAATGTAGCTTATGTGCCTGTTTCAGAACACATATGGATCTTTTCTGCTGAAGCTGACCTTCAGTGTCTAAAGCCTGTGTTTTCTTGAATACTGATGTTCAATCTGTGCAAACCCATGGCAATCCCCAGTAAAATTTGAAACCCTACAGTTTATGCATATACAATTGCATTCGCTCCAAATAACCAATGATAGGACTAAGCAATGGCAGGACTAACACTAGCAGATGCAGTGTAAAGTTTATTGGGGGAAAATGATCCCTTATGGAACTTGAGGGTGTGTCTAAACGAACAGAATTAACATTAATGCTGAGTGTGTATTGCTGAGAGAGAAATGAAATTTTCCACCTAGTACACGTCTCCCTCCAGCTGTCCTGTTCAGACTTGATTTTAGACCTGGATTCTTGGAATACTTTGGCTATTTTGACAAGCATTGCGGACGTGTAGTATTAGAAGTGTGTGTCGATACAAACCACAGCCCACTGGTGGCAGCAGTTCGTTAAGAGTGGACAAACGCTGCTTGAGCAGCAGGGGTCTGCACACAAACACGTCATTTGTGGGCAGAGACGGACAACTCTCACATCCATTTCAATCTACAGGGACACTCCTCTGTCTTATCCCAGAATGTGGGCTTCATGAAGACCACTGCTGTGAAATAAAACTTAAATTAAAAGTGAGGGAGACAATAGTCCGAATACCACAAGGCTATGAGTTGAGATGTGCTCCCTTTGGAACGTTTGGTACCATCCCCAATTTCACATCTGTTCTGTATAAGGCACGATGAGTAACCATAATAAATGGATGTTGGACCGTTATTAATATCAATAGCAAACAACCCTGGACTCAAAAAAATGGAACCTACATATTTTTACTCTTACTCCTTCTGTGTGATAGCTTGCATTCAGGTTCAAAGTAGCTGTACACCTTTTTGCATAAATCAGCTCTGCCTGTCTGCCTGTCTGCAGTGACATATTTTGGCAATAATCCACTATGTCAATATGTATTAGTGTTAGTGTTGTTTTTCCTGAGCATGTGTGTAGTAACTTCCTACCAACCTTAAAACATGCCAGGGAATGCTTTTGTTTCTGCTAGACATAAACAAACTTGTATCCACGAAAATGAGCATGAGGTGAAACTTGAGATGCCACAGACTCTGCTATCACCAGAAGCTGTGAGCAAAGCTGGGGGTTCCTCTTCTTGCAAGGGAAAATGGACACTGCTCCATCTGTTCCCACCACTACTTCTTCTGCCATCAACCATGTCCGTGGGTGTATGCATCTAAGCCTGACACTTTAAAAACAAATATCACAAGCTTTATCAATTCTCAATCTCTAGCACTGGTCCATACCTTTCTGTGTGGAATAACCTGACCACTCCTATGGGCAAAGCAGTGCATTCCTGAGCCCCCCTGCCAGTCAGTCTCAATGGTCTCAAGAGCAAAGCTAGTCCAGGTGAGATTATTTGAAAAAGTGAGACAGTGATACAGCCTGAGAAAATTCTAAATACCTACCAAGCAGAGGGTTCTCTTCAATCCACACAACCTTAATGTGTGACTTTGCTGCAACAGATGTCCCTGCCAGTCCCCACCTCTGTTTGCACTTAGACATTGTAATTCCCCTCCAACTTAAAAGAAAAATGCGAGAGAAAAAGACTCACAAGTTTCAGGAGTTGTGTGGGTGCCGGACACACATTTTGTCAGGTGATAAGAGAGCTGTGAGATGCTGTGAGAGCTGTGCCTTTCATCCTCAAGAAGGTTAACCTGCAACAACACACACACACACACACACACACACACACAAACGCCTAGTCTGTGACACCAGTGGAATACACCAGAACAACAAAAATCCAGGATTATGGCAGTTACAAGATGCACTTCTTCTCCCTTGCTTTTCACAAACTGGCACTACAAAGAAAGCATCAGATCAAGAAAGTTTAAATGACTGGATGTGCTTTACCTCAAGAGCTTCATCCCTCACTCCTTACCCTGGTGTAAGATTGAATGTCAAGGATGTGAGACAGGTTTTGAGCAGGCCTCCTAGGTATTTTTATATCTTGTTGGGTGGAAAATTTAGTTTCCCCTATTTTCTTTATTTTCTTTCTTTTCTCCCAAAATTAAATTAAGAAGGGAGTAGTGTTGAAAAATAAATAGATAGATTAGATAGATAAACCCACACGTAAACTTTGAAAAACCTCACCTGCCTACAGCCTTACAAAAGACAAAAGATTGTTGCACTTGTATGGGTTTGGGAAGCCAAAAACAGAAAGAAGCTTGATAGCTGAATGCACTCGAGATGGTTTTAAAGCAAATGCCTCAGATACAGCCAGCAGCATTCAGCACAAGCGGTAAAATCCGCCCAAGAGAATCAACATAAAGCAATAAACCTGGGGTGAGTTCCAAGTTGCCACTAGTTTAAAGCCAGCTCACAGATAAGTATATACAGAGTACATAGCACAGGTGTGGCCTCAAGGGTAGTGCCATTTTCCAAGCTAAATAAATAAGTCCTTCCATATGCTCATGCACAGTGACTTACACTACTCTTCTGTGTCATGCCAACTTGTCATAAGAATGTTGTCTGTGGAGGGAGGGAGCCCCACGTTGGAATGACATAATTCACCTAATTAATGATGCAGGGTACATTTTGTCGCTCTGAAACTCATCCATGAGTACAGTATGCAATGTGGGTATCCTGGTGGTGGTCTCTGACAGGTATTTCCCTATTTCTGGGCTGTTTCTTAAGATCAAGTGGACTGGCAATCCTCAAGGGGACTGCCAAAGCCCATACAATAGCTATTAGTCATTGTTTCATTCTGAGTGTTTACTTCGGCCACTCCTTTTTCAATGGAAAGCTGATAAGAATAGCTGCCTTGTCTTTTGTACATATGGATGTCTTTGTATGTTGAATGGACACCATAGTTTTTTGAATGCCTATCTAGCTTTACCTTTGCATTGAAAGAAACTCATATTCAATGATGGCATAAAAATCCAGTCTTTCCATTTGCCTGAGATTTCTGTTTGTAATCTCTATTGACACCAACACACATGCCATAAAATCAGCACTTTTGCCCAGGAGAAACCTAGCACTGCAGGAACAAGGGGTTGCTGAGTTGCACTAGGAGAATTGATTCATCATCCTTTTGTGATGCATAATGCTGATATTGTCACTTACACACTTTCAAAATTATTATTTTTACTCATATGAATGAAAGTTACTGCAAAATTCAGAAAGTGATGGTAAGCACTTGTGAAACTTTGGCAGAGAGATGCTTTTCTTCAGGGAGGAGATGTGCTAGGGTATTGTTTTCAGTTCTCTCAGATACTTTGCAACTCAGTCACTGTTTCTAGAGATAGCTTTCAAACACAGCATTTACATATAGAATCATAGAATAACTGAGGTAGGAAAAGACCTGTAAGATCATGAAATCCAATCATTAACCCAGCACTGCCAATTCTACTGCTAAACCATGTACCCATGTGCCCTGTGTGAAAAACACAAGACAAATAACTGGAAGTTTGGTGGTTCCCTGCAAACTTACACATATCCTTATGACACTTTGAGACATACATCTCTTGCTTCTTTTCCATTTATTAGAAATGTCAGAGTATGATGACAGTAATTTCTTAGCATCCCTGAAAAGCCAGAAATGACAGCTGAAGGCCCCCTCATCTTGTTTGCTTTGCTATTGATGGTATGCAGGCAGCCTTCCACTTGCAGTATTTGAATAGCCTGGCTTCCAAACTGTTGTGTTGCCACAGCTTTCCGTGTGCATTAAAGAAAGGCTCAGCACTCTTCATTTATTGTTTACGACTACAGGCAAGGCAAGGAAAACAGAGTCAGGCAGATTGGCGTGGGAGAGGAGCATCTGTTAATGGAGGGTATAGAGCTTCCTGTGCAGCAATCTGAGCTTCCCTCTCCTCTCCTCTCCTCTCCTCTCCTCTCCTCTCCTCTCCTCTCAAGCCAATTAGCACCAGAACCTGTCCAGCTAGGACAAGCATTTTGCAATTCCTCTTCTGAAATCAAGTGTGGGGTGGGGGGGGGGAGATGGGAAGGTTCTCCTTTTAAAAACGTTGTTCCATGAATCAATTACCCTTTTTAAATTTTAATTGTCAGTAGCAATTTGTGGGATGTGGCACACCACAAATATTGTGCTCTGGTGTTTGAACAACTGAGCACCCAAGCCCTGATGTCACTGTCAACACCCTGCTGCTGTTGGCAGGGAGACAGTGCAGAAAGTGACTGCCCAAAGGGATTGTCTCTTCACTCACACTCTTGGGCTAACTGCCAGCTCCTGTTTCCTCTAGCAGTATATGGAGTGAGAGAAAGCATCCTCTCTCAGAAAGTCAAGCATGTGAAAAGAAGATTTCACATGTGAAACTGAGACCTGGAAAACAATTACTTGGCTTCCTTTTCTTTAATTTATTTCCCATATGATGGAGAAATTTGCATAGAGAGTTTATTTTTAACTTACTAGTCATTTTATGTGCCTAGAATCCCATTTTGAAGAATAAGTTGAGATGGGAATTAACCTTGGGAGCTTTACCACAAAGATGTTGCATGGTCCTTTATTTTTTTTTCTTTTTTTTCATAAATGTGTAAACTCCATGGCAGAATAAGCATGAGGTTAGAAGATTTGTGCTCCTGGTCACGTTTCAAAATATTCTTTGAATAGAGTTCAAGGAAAAGTCCACTGAAGTGAGTTTGAGCTACAGACACTTCCACTGACAGCTGCTAATATCTGATTGAGCCCTGTTGCATGGCCTTGAGCAAGTCTCATATCACATTTAAGCAAAGAGGACCAGTATGTACTTATCTGAAGAAATGTTCATGTTTTGTATAAGGCTTCAAACTTGAACATACAAATGAGATGCAAGAACTATGGTTCACCAATTACTACCTTTCCTGCAATGTGAATTTCATAGAATGCAAGAAAGAACTTGCTGCCTTGCTCTAGTTCAACCCTTGAAGGTGTTAGCCGAAAACTGTGTTAGCAAGGGTCCAATTTCCTTCTTGCAAATGGAATCAGCAATGTGCTGAAAAGTGCTTTCCTTTAACATGCAAATGACTGATAGAGTGCATGTCTAGCAGGGTACTACAACACCAAATATCAGTTGACTTTTTCAACTGATTTTTTTTTTTTAATAATCACAGGAAGAAATTGCTGACACAAAACTTAATAAAGCACTTAAAAAAAATTCTCATCAATATCCAAACTAAGAATTCCTAAGCTAGCTATCCTTTACAACTCATGGCCTCAGACATTTATTGAGGATGTCAGCTCTTTCCCATCTAAGTGTGCTTTGTTGTCCTCAGAAGTTACTTGACATATGACAGTTTTGCATGAACATGCAACTTCCTTGCACTCTCCAAATAATAACAAGCTTAAAAGAACAAGGAGATATGCAATTTGTCTAGCTACACCACTAATGCAAAGTGTTATGGAGAGAATTTAATTCTACAGAAATTAGCTGACCTCTTGCCACCAAAATGCAACAACACTCATTTTGCTCCACCAGAACAATCCTGGTATGGAAAGTACATGTAAATCACTAAGGTACTGTGGCTACCTCAGTATTACTCCACGAGAGAGAAGGTATAGGAAGGAAAAGAAAGAGCAACAGTGTAAATCTTTTGTCACTGTATCTCAGAACTATAATTGATTCTAAGCTCAGCAGTGGAGTCTGGTTTACAGATAGCAGCAAAGTTCCATCTAAGGCTGTGGCTTACGCTGATTTTAGAGGATCCATGGCTCTGTCCCAAAATGAGCAGAAAAAAAGAAGGCAGTGTTTCTACTAGACAAGCAGTTTCTGAAAAAAAGCCAGACCCCAGTAATACAAACATTTACTGTTCTTTAATTTCAGGAGCACATTGCTTGCACTGAAGTCAGGGGAATACTGACTTGCTTAGACAAATCTGTGAGAAGTTAGATAATCCATAGAGGAGAACAATACTAAAGAATATTTACATTACATTTACTCTCACTTAAAAATCAGAAAAATCTTTGGCAAAACTGGAAAGTCTGGGGCTGTAACATCATTGGGGATCCTTATGAACTGACCATCAGGGAAATTTCCTAGTCATAAGGTTCAGTGCCCTAAAGCATCAAAGCAGTAAATGACCATAAACTCGTTTTACAGAACTTGCCCGAAAGCCAGCAGAGTTAGCTAGTATCCAACACAGAAGATCCCTTGGGAACATTTTTAATGCCATGATTATGAAAATATGTAAATATCCCCAAATTATATGATATATTCCTGGTCCTTGCTTTCCTGAGAGGTTCCTTCGGCCTCCAGTCTTGCACAGTTCCTGGCTCACACCATGTTCATCTCAGTTTTGGAGGTACTCATGAACTGCAGGAGAAAACTAGACTTTATACACCACATCTCCAAATGCAAAGGAGCTTGGCTTTAGGAACACTGTGGGCTGACTGGAAATCCTGGTTCACTACACAAAGTACTGTTGGGATTGCCATGGGGACAAGATTTTACCTCCAGGAAAATACAGCTCTGGAAATGCTATGAAAAATAGCCAGCCAAGGGGGAGAGGACAACCATGAAACAGAGAAAGCAGCATCCCCAGGGAATTTACTGAAATATATTTATAGCTCTCCTTGCACATATTAATACTGTTTGTGATTCAGGGCTTTTAATTCACCAGCAGTCACACTCGCATCGAATACCCTGCTGGAGGGCAAGGAACAGGGAGCAATACGTTCCATGGTTTCCATTCAGGTACACCAGAAGGAGCAGAAATTAAGTGAATTCCCACACGCCTTCCCCCGTACCCCCTTAGTCCTCGAAAGCGAGCCTGTGCAGGGCTGCTGCCAGACAAAGGCGCAGAGATTTCCCGTCTCCCTGTCAGTCAGCCACACGCACACACACTCCCCCCGGCGTCTCTCGGCTCCTGCACGTGAATACTTCAGTTATTTCCCAATGCCGTATTTGCAGAAACAGGAATCACGCGTCCCATACTCTCCTTGCTTCTGCCCCCTCCCCTACAGCAGCTGCCCACCAAGCCAGATGATGCTGCGGTTGGGAGCGATTGCTGCTCGGGGTTTGAATCCCCCGAACCGAGGGAGCCGCTGGCACATCTGGAGCCCCGCAGGGCGGGCAGGCAGCAGCCCTGACCCAGCCGAGGGCCCGCACAGCCCCAGCATGAGGCTCAGCCCTGCTCCCAGCCCTCCTCCCAGCCCTCCTTCCGTCCGGGCACGGGCAGACAGGGCCGGGCGGGCGGTGCCAGGCCGGGGCCGCCCCGCTGCTCGGGAGCGGGGCTGGGAGGCAGGGCCCGGCGGCCTCTCGCCAGGGCCATTGTCTGCTGGCCCGGCACCAAAGCCAGGCCTGGAGGCGTTGTGGGGTGGTTCCCTCCTTCCACTGCAGCAAGGTTGCAGCGACAACAGCAATGGGATTTTGCTGTCCCTGCATCGGGATGCAAAGGCAGCGGGAGATTGGGGAGGGGTAGGGGGGGCGCGCCGGCGGCAGCTCCCGGAGCTCTGAGAGGACGAGGGTTTCGGCTTTTCCTTCTAAATGCCGACATTTGAGTAACGTTATCAGCGAGCTGATATTGCACAACTAGGAAAGCGTCACGCAGGGATGTGGAGCACAACCACCGCCCGGCTCCAGCCAACACAGCCCTCGGCCGCCGCGGGAGCCGGCCGGCGGCTGCCCCTGCCCTGGCCCCGCTCCCTGCCTCTGTCCCGGTCTCAGCCCCCGGCCCGGCCCGCCCCGGACACGCGGCAGCCCCGGGACGGGGGCCCGGGAGCCAGGGGCAGTGGCCGCCCCCCCGGCCCGTCCTGGGGCTGCCTTCCGTCGGCCGGGGCTGGGGCGATGCTCGGCGACGAGCCGAGCTGAAAGCTGTGCTTGTGTCTCCGTGTGTGTCTGCGTGTGTGCGTGTGTAGCTTTCTGTGCGTGTACGCGTGTGCGCGGGGAGAAGGAGGGCTGGGCGATGAAGGGAGGGGAAGGAAGCAAGGGGGGAAAGAAGAAGAGATAGAGAGAAAACGCGGAAAGCGGCAAAATGGTTAGTGGTGACATCACCGTAATTTGCATAGGCAGGGGGATAAAACCGCCCCGCCAGCGAGCGCCCTTTATACTGGCGTGCGGAGCGGCGGCAGCAGCGAGCGGCGGGACTGAGCATC
>VWZS01009142.1:15176-96484 GCA_013397075.1 Rhabdornis inornatus
GGCCCGGGAGCCAGGGGCAGTGGCCGCCCCCCCGGCCCGTCCTGGGGCTGCCTTCCGTCGGCCGGGGCTGGGGCGATGCTCGGCGACGAGCCGAGCTGAAAGCTGTGCTTGTGTCTCCGTGTGTGTCTGCGTGTGTGCGTGTGTAGCTTTCTGTGCGTGTACGCGTGTGCGCGGGGAGAAGGAGGGCTGGGCGATGAAGGGAGGGGAAGGAAGCAAGGGGGGAAAGAAGAAGAGATAGAGAGAAAACGCGGAAAGCGGCAAAATGGTTAGTGGTGACATCACCGTAATTTGCATAGGCAGGGGGATAAAACCGCCCCGCCAGCGAGCGCCGCGGGTGCCCGCGCTGGGCGCGGCCCCGCAGGGGCGCGGGGGGGCCGGGCAGCCCCAGCCGGCGGTAACGGGCTCTTCCCCTCCGTGCGCAGAGTCACCTGCCAACATGTCCGACAAACCAGACATGGCTGAGATCGAGAAATTTGACAAGTCCAAATTGAAGAAGACAGAGACGCAAGAGAAAAACCCGCTGCCTTCAAAAGAAAGTGAGTGAGGGCAGGCGGCGGGGAAGAGCAGGCGCGGAGGGAGGGAGTCAGGCAGAGAAGGAGGGAGACGGGCAGGGAGGGAGGGAGGAAAGGATGAAGGGAGGGAGGCGGGAGGAGACAAAGAGGGGCGGCAGGCGGGAGCCGGGGGTGCGGCGGGTGCAGGGTGGAGGGAG
This sequence comes from Rhabdornis inornatus, assembly GCA_013397075.1. Classification (NCBI taxonomy): domain Eukaryota; kingdom Metazoa; phylum Chordata; class Aves; order Passeriformes; family Rhabdornithidae; genus Rhabdornis; species Rhabdornis inornatus. The sequence goes on from VWZS01009142.1 coordinate 15,886, forward strand.
GATATACGGCTGTGTCTGTGCTAGACAGCCAGAGCCTGAGCCCACCGCCTAGCAGCGCTTGATTTACTATTATTTACACCCTGTTTTGATCTGTAGCTAAAAATATACATTTATTTTAGCGATTTATAGCAATTGTCATGTGAATGCATTTCAGGTTCTCGATTTTCATTTTTTCTCCTTTTCTGTTTTTTTCCCCCTTTTTAGCAATTGAACAGGAGAAGCAAGCGGGTGAATCGTAATGAAATCTGCCCTTCCAAATTATGCACTGTACATTCCACAAGCATTGCCTTCTTATTTTACTTCTTTTAGCTGTTTAACTTTGTAAGATGCAAAGAGGTTGGATAAAGTTTAAAATGACTGTACTGCCCCTTTCACATCAAAAGAATAGAGAGAACTACTGACACTGAATGAAGGCGCTGCCTTTCCCTCTGCCTGTCTGGCTTTGGTCCTGGTGGCATGAAAGAGCTTGCATGTTGATGAAAGAAGAACTTGGGTGGGACTACAGTAAACTAGAGTAACACACGAATAAATGCAAAGCTGTATCAAGGTCCTGCGAGCTGTAAAATGCAGTTAATCGAGTGCCATTTTTTTTTTTTTGTTCAAATGATTTTAATTATTGGAATGCACAATTTTTTTAATATGCAAATAAAATGTTTTAAAACCTGGATGGTATTTATGTCCTCTATTTGGAGAACTGTATCAATGGATAAGAAGCATAAGAGCCGGTACTGAGACACAGGATACTATAAAACCTTTGGAGATGCCTCAAACATCAGTCACCATTCTCATTTTTTTCCAATATGTGTGTTCATCAATATACAAACTTGCGATACTTGAAGCTAGTTTTTAGACAGATTTCACTAAAAAATTGCATGTCTTATAATTTGTCACCATGTGAGTATATCCCTTTAAGTATTTCTTTTATGTAGAGATTGATAAAAGCAAAAAAATCGGGCTGCATTTATTGTTTTGCCCCACCCATAGCATAGCTCGTTTACGAACCATTCTGTACTGTTGCAGACATTCAGCCTCGGTTGTATAAACCCCTAATAAGTTTGTTTAATAATTAAGGCTTGTTATTCTGATACGGTATTTAAAGGAAGCTGTAACTTGAATTTTATGTCCAAGATTGAACGTAAGTTTTAGTTTCGTAAAGCATTTAGTGGTTGGTGTCCCACGGAAAAAAAAACAATTTTGCTACTATGTTGCTCATGTTTTGAACAACGTCTTTTAACAGTCTCCTTGATCCTAAGAACTGGTTTCACAGTTCGAAAAGCTACAGTCTTCTTAAAAATTTAAAATGGACCATTTGGGGACAAAAACGTTCTGGTAACTTACTCATAAAGGTCATAATAAATCTGGCATGTAAATAGCCACACTCCGTTGCTGGTTTACAGCAATTCTTTAAGGCCTTGGACAGTTTTTGGTTATTTTTCTTCAAATGACTGCGGGTAAAACCTGTGATCCAGGGAGATCAGTAGGAGTTGACTTTAGTAGTCATGAATTTCATCAGAGTGGAGTGAGTAATGATCATTCTGGGAAACAAAAATGCTGTCAGATAACCTGTAGGAGGGTGGTGAGCGTGCTTCTGCAGTGCCTTAGTTTTATCTTATGGATTTGAGGCTGCATCAATTTCAGCCAGTTCCTATAAAGCAAAATCAGTCCCTTTGGGGAAGCTTGAGTTTTGCTGAGGCTGCTGAGTTGGTGGGGTCACGTAGATTTGGGGTTTCATCCTGTCACTGCTTCCTAGAAGCATCTGACTGCAACCATAAGCTGGCCTTGGTTTTACACTATTGAGGGCAGTGGGGATCCTCTCCTTGGAAATTTGGTGGATGTTTATGCTTCTGGAAAAAGTGGGAGCCAGAGGGGCGCCACATGCTTGTGGGCACAGTCCCCAGCCCCCCAGCAGTGGAAAACTTGCAGAATTGAGTGTTTGATAAGAATCTCAGTTCAGGCTTGAGATTTTTTGATGCAGTCCATGGGAAGATTTGGGAAGTCCTGGTGTCGTATAAGGTCCTTCACAGTAATTGAAGGTGATGAGTTCAGGAAGGAAATGAACCATTTCTTGTGCTTGTTTGAGCTCTGATTTTATTCGCCCTGTATAATGGGAAAGATGGGAAATTTACAAGCTGAGTTTCTGTAAAGTCAATTAATCAGCTCCCAGCTACTGATCTTAATCAGGTAGCATGGGATGTGACATGTCTTGGTGCAGAAGTGCACAGTATGAGCTGCACGTGCGCAGATGAGTAGAAGCAAGTGCTTGCTTAGTGTGGATTTATCTGTGGGAAAAAAAAAAGCAAGGTATTTCTGAGGGAGGCAAAGCACGAGGTATACACAGCTCTGCCTAAGTCAGTGAAAGTGCATGCTGTAATACAGCATAGTTCAGCAAAAATGTGATGAGTAACTGACAGTAAGGAGGCTTATGACTTCAGAACTGCACATCCAAAGTGATCAGTGCTGGTCAAAGGGTACCACCAACTGCAACACAAGGTGGTGAAGCTCAGATTTGTTTTCAGAACATAAGGCACTAAGCCACTACTACTGTTATAGCTCTGTTTCTGCCATCAAGGACTGAACAAAATTACAAAATCAACTGTGAATAAAAGCTTCCAGGTCAAATTCAGGGATTACTGACTGGATTCTATCATCCCCTGCTTTGCTCCTTGTTCAACTCTTTTCATACATTCAAAGAAAATTGTGGCAGGTCTGTGCTTTGCATAGGGAGTACTAAGGTGGTCACATCTGACACCTCTTTCACAGCAATGCAATTGATGATGTGAAACATGAAGCCTTGGAATTGATTGTAATACTCAGGACTGTGTCTGGACTGGTTGTTGGGTTTTGTTAATAAAATCAGTCTCTTCAGCTGTCAGTCTAGAAATTTTCATCAGCCACAAATTAACTAGAAAAGCAAATACAGCCCAAAACCTGGTCATGAAAAAGGGTCATTAGAAAGAGAAACGTATGGATTTTGATCTCACACTCTGTGCAGGCACTGCCTGCCAGCCCTATGAGACTTATGGTGTCTGGTGTTGCTGCCTCCCCACCCCCAGCCGAGAGGCAGCTCCCGAGGTGATGTGATGAGAAGCTCTGCCCTCCAGCACTGAAGCAAATTCTTCCTTTCTCAGTATTTCTCAGAAGATTTTCTCCCCCTTTCATGCATGTCCCCAGATATCATTAACTATCCAAATATTGGACAGAAAGCATATGCTAACCATATCCAAAATAGATCATTGTGGTATTAATTACAGAAATGTGGAGACCTCCATGTAAGCATTTTGGTCTTCTAGGCTATTTTTGTGCAATGTTGAATGTGTGGTAAAACACCACTTCCCCTAGTAACCCTTTACTTCCCTAGAAACAGTGTAGAAATGAGCAGTTCCTATTGTGTATTGTGATCGTATATGGCTGCCACATACATCTGCTGCACAGCAGAATTTTATTAATAAGGAACTCTGCACTACTCCAAGCATCGTATAAAACACAGTGAGCACACAATACAGTGTTCAATGCAATGTTCCACTGGGCTCATACTAAAATGGGTGAAGAAATAAACAATGAAAAAATAAAAAATGCAGCTCTTGCTTATTTGTTGATATACAGTAGGATGACTATGCAGAGCAATCTCTGTCAGGCTTGTCCCTCTGTGAGATCCTCTGATACACCAGCATTTGTGCATTTTCAATTCAAACAGGCAAAGCAATCAAATTCTTTAAAAATAGGCTATTTTGTTAATTCAGAGAAAAAGAATTGCAGACAACATTTATTCATTATTTGTATGCTGTCTGGCAGTTTCATTTGCTAGTGTCCCTGTGATATGGTGATTAAAAAAAACCACTCTGCACTTTACCATACTCCTCTTTCAAAATTCTGTGTCTTAATGGCAGGAGTCTATTTTTCTCTCTGTTTTCAGCTGAACTTAATGACCTGAATTCCAGTATTGCTTTTACCAAGTTTTAAAAATGTCAGAACCCTCTCTGACTTCCTCTTCTTCCTGCTTAGAAAGAAAAAAAAAATTAAACATAGTGGGTTCTCAGAGATGCTTAATTTGCCTCTGGGTTAATGAGCTTTTAGCATTTGGGAGCAGAGCAGAGATAATTTTTTCTCCTGTTCCTACAATCATGAGGATTACAGCATTACTTTTTCTCCTTGTAATCAAAAACTGGAGTTCTCAGGAGATTTCAGTCTCATGGAGCTTGGGCTTTATAAGAACTGTCAGACACGACAAGATTCATGCAATTATGGGAATTGGCAACTGGGAGGTTCTGCAACCACTGCTCCCTCACAATAAGTGGATGCTGATGGCTAAGCAGAATCAAATATAGGCCTATAGCCTTAATTTTAGGGCATAATATGCAAAAGATGGCATAGTGAGATGAGTAAATATGTTTGGTTTTTTTTAATTTACAGTTCCTCTGACCCCAGGTTTTCTGATAGCTCTAGATTTATTTTTTTGCCTAACAGAGATTTTCCTTTCAGCAATGTTTTGGACCTGAGTGAGTGGATTTACTCCAATTTAAAAACATTTCCAGCATTTGAATTGTCCCCAAATATTCACCATGTGTCCCATCAAAACATTGTCTTGAAAAAAGATTCATCATTATATTCACCAAAGGGTTCTCAGTGATGAAGAAAATTTTCCCCACTATTGTAATTCTCATTATTTTATCTTTGGCGTGTGGACATGGGCTTGAAATTTGTCTGGAAAAAATCTCATGTGATTTTTAGACATTGCAGATTCCATGAATAGACATTTGCAGTGCTCTTTGTTTGCATGTTATAGTCAAATATTGAGTACACTTACTACACTTAGGGATATGTTTGAAAATGGAAAGAAAATCCCCAAAAATCAAAAAAACTCTCCCCAACAAACATCAAACCAAGAAGAGGAATGCATTTGTGTGTCCTATAATATCTGCCATGAACAATTTAGTTATTCCTGGTATCTTCTAGTGGTGTGAAACTACCGCAGTAACATTCAGGTCTCTAAAATAAGTCAAATGAATTCACTGAAATCTACTCTACAGACCACAAGTATGAAATTCAGACTCTCAGATGGTTCAAATCTTACCTAATGTATTTTACAAATTTTCATAGCTATTACTTTATGTTTTATTTTTTACTTACTCAATCATCACCTGAAGTTTTGGAATTTATCTTTAAAGCTAGATTTTGATGTAAGATAATGTAGAGAATTGTGAAGCTACAGAAAAATAATTCACTGGATTAATTTTTCATGCACCTTAGTTCACCTCACTTGCTTTATGTCATGTGGTCTGTACAAGAAAATTGAGCCAACAGAAGGATATTCTTCATCCTTCCACCTAAACTGGAAACTGCCTCTGAGAAATGCCACTGACTCCCTGTGCAGTGTGAATAAAAAAGTCCATTCTTCGCAGTGCACATTTTTCTTGATGTTTAATGTGAGAACCAGCAGTGGGGAAAAAGAGGCCATTGCAGAGTGACATCCTCAGACAGAAAAGTGGACATGGCCCCGAGCATCCGTACTGCCAAAGTGGAAACCATCTTCACCACGCTGAGCACCCTCCAGGCTCACAGCAGGTTTACTCACACCATTCTGGGCTCTTGTGCAGGGGGACCTGTTGGCAGGTCACTCACAGTGTCATCCTGAGGTGTGCATTGCTGGCAGTATCACAGGGGGGGCCCCAGGGGCAGCCTCAGGGTACTCCCCAGGGCAGTAGAGTCTTTTTTGTTTCAACATTTCAATTCAGCTTTCCCATCACTTCAGTCACAAAGTTTCATCCATACAGAGCAGTAACACAAAATGCTTGAGCCCTACTAGTGCTAGGCTGGAATGCAGACTAGCCATAACCTTATGGTCCCAGCCCAGTGGTGGCTTTGCATCCAAAGAATGGGGCAAATGGATTTCATATGGAAATCCATTACTTAAAGAAATTAATTACCAGACTAAGGATATTACAACCTGTATGAAGGCTTTTGCTGATGGGGACCCTGATGCCTACCTCTTCAAGAAATCTTGTCCTTATTTTACACCAAAGGTGTAAAGGTCCCATGGAAAGTTATCATAGAAGGCATAATAAAATGACTTTCACAAGAATGCAATAAAAGATGAGTTTTATATAAAATTCCTATTTCCTAGCAGTAGCAAACAAAGCAAGAAATTGAGTTGGTGAAAGCATCAAAGATTTTGCTCCCACTGTATTGTTCCAGAATGAATTAGGAATAAGAAATCTCCTAGCAGCTGAGCTATACCCCATGACTCTGACATGTTGGGGCAGGACAGATGCATCCCAGACAATCTCATTGCCATAGCTTGCAACTACAAAAGCAGCTGATATTTGGATCATGCAGAGAACATTGCTCCTGGGAAGAACTTCACTTTTCTTTAATTTTTTAATTATTTTTTAGCAACTTTAATTACCACTCTGAGAGACACAAAAAATCTGCTGCCTGCTTTACTCGTGGTAGCTGACTTGCCAGCATTAAGTGGAGGGGGGAAGGGGAAGCCCTGAAAATTAATGAGGCTAAAAATGATATCACTTCTCAGCATGAGGAGTTAGAATGATGCCAAGAGGAATACAGGTGAAATTTTGGGAGACATGCATCCTTTTACAGGGGTCCATAGACTGCACATATTCATATATGTCTGCTTCCCCGGTGCTTTGCTTGTAAAGTCATCCCTGCTGCTTGTGGGAGGTGTGGGTTACACTGAGAAATGCCAAAGTCACTCTTGAAGTCCTTGCTGCATTTTAAAGGTTAAAACTAGAAACAGACTGGCATTCTCCTAGAGGTCTTTAAATGGAAGAGCTGTTTAATCACATGCACTGCAGCACGAGTAGGCCACTGTCTCTTCTATATCATTCTCAGCTGGGATTTGTGATAGGCGCAGAGTTTGTTTTCAGCAAAGGCAATGCTGTGACATCTACAGCTTGCTCTCTCCAAGATCATAAAAAACCAACAAACAGTGTTTTGAGACCAGGAATGATTTCACACAGTTTTTAATTTGGTTGCCTATAAGACTTCTAAATGCACATTCAGGGTTAACAGTAATGGAGCAGTTGAATGCTCACATGTTCCAGTGAAATTTCCCTCCTTGCTGAAGCGAAGTCTCTATGAAATGAAAAGGTGCTGAGCAGGTGTGGTTGTCTTCATTTCAGTGAGTTTTCTAGATATGAGGCTATTTTTCATTTGAGTGTCTAATTAAGTGTAATAACATAGTTTTAGTCCCATGCAACTCTCCCCAGTTTATGATGTTAGCTTGTATGGGGCCTCCTAGCCAGGACTCTGTTGCAATGAGCACTCCTCAGAAGGAATGGGAGTATCCCCCCTCTTTGCACAACTTATGAAGTGCAATCACATCTCAAGGCTTTCTCTTCTCACTGTCTCCGTTCACATATTCTAATTTTTCACTGAATCCTGCCCTAAATTTGCTCTCCTCCATCTAGATAAGCACCCTAATTATACCACCATTATGTGCCCAAGAAGCTTGGTCTTCTCCTTGGTCCTCACTCATCAAATTCAAGCCATGGGTGTAACACCCCTGTCAGCAGCTACTCCCTGCTTCAGATTATATGTCTGATTCCACTGTATGGTATAATAGTCTATCAGATTGCTTGGTGTATCCAAATTGCACACTCTCAGCAGGAGACTTCTGCCAGCTTTTTGACAGTGGAACTTTATCGAGTACGTTTTGCCTGAGATGGTTGTGCCTTTAAAATACTGCCAGCAAAATCTTCACTCTTTCCTTTCCCATCTATATGGAGTGACCAAAACTGGTCCTCAGGGCTGATCCAGCAGAGGAAACAGCTGCATGCCAGCAAACTGGAAGGGTTAGGTGCTGTGTAGGCTGCCTATCAGGAAGAAAGAGCTTCTCTCTAACCTTTATACAATCCTTCCTCTTGTTTGTCTCAGCTTCAAAACAATACATTTTAGATAGTTGTAATGAGCTTGTTTATTTCTAGTGCTAAATTCCTAGACTTCTCCTTTTTCACACTGCTAGCCAGCAGTGGAAAGGTTAAAAATGCAGTCAGTTACCAGTGGCAACATACCAGTGTTGTAAATCCTGCCCACACATCTTCAGATCTACTGACATTTGAAATATCTAGGTCTTTTCTGTTAGCTGTGCCAGTGTAATTATGTCTTGGTATAGCTTTTTTTCCTACATGTCATCCTTCAGGAGTGCTCAGATAAGTATATTTGAAGGATATAAATGGAAGGAAAAAGAAAGAAGGAGGCTGAAGTTACAAAGAAAGAAAGGAAGCCATTGCAAATAGTTCACTGGGGTGTTTGGAAAAGCAATATCACTTATTAATAGTTGCAATTTAATAGCAGATCTGATCGCTTTAAATTATTTGAGATTGTTGCCTGTGAGCTGCAGGACAGGCTGTGCCAGTGAAATCAATTACATTTCATATCAGTACCACATGCTTATCTTGCACAGCAGGGATGTGGAGGTGCTGTACGTCCTTCTAGTCTGCAGTGCTGTAAGCCAAACAGGCTGTGTATAGTGGAATTGGCATATATGCTAAGGCAAACGTGTGAAATCTCCGTGTGAAGACCAGTGAGTCATTGCTGCTTCTCTTTAGAGTCAGCAGGGAGAGGAGACAGCTTTGCTGTTGGTCAGGATTCAGCTCAATGCAAAACTGGCCTGAATTAATTTGAGAACCTTTTGTTTATAGTGCACACACACACACAAACAAATGAAGTTTCCAAATGAAGTGTGTTTCCAAAGGCTGAGAGAAAAAAGGTTTACTGTTTGATTAAGGCCTTTCTGCTCTGATCACTGCCTTGCTCAGTAGCCAAGACCACTGCTGTTTCTGCAGGACTTTGTGATAGTCCACCCCAGTACAGGTGACAAAATGGAGCCACAGGTGATGGGAAGGGCAGCGACGACTTCAGCTGGATATGTCCAGGGAAGCAGTAAGTCTCAGTAGAACCTAGCCCTTGGCAACTTTCATCTGTGCAGCACTGTAGAAGATGGCAGGGGGAGAGGGTCATCCCCTCATGCCCAGCTCTGGTCAGTGATCTTGAAAAGTTTGTTATTTTTGTTACTTGCTGCTGGCCCAGAGACAGCAAGGATGGGACTACACAGAGCACTGGTTCTCCTGGAACAGAACAGGTCACTCATGATCCTTCACACAGAACAGTATCCAAATATGCATGTGGAATTAAAGACAGATAGCAAACTGGAGTGCCATGCGGTAGTTAATATGTTTTAAAATTCCTTTTTATTGATTGTTTTATAGAAATAATATAGCTTAGATCAGTACTCTATTATGTGCATCTTAATCATATGTGTCTTCAGGCATGGTATCTTTCTAAAATGTTATTGTTCTTAAAAGAAAATGGGCCACCAGAGAGAACAAAGTAATACCAACCTATGATTATGAAGCAATCACTAGCAGTTTACACCTTTGTTCACTCCTCTGTGGAGGACTTTTTATGGGGTGGGCATTCTCCAGGCTGAGAAAAGGTGGCAGTAACCAGCAGGACTAATCACAGGAGCAAACACCACACCAATGCACAAAGATTTGGCAGTTCTCTGTGCAGACAAATCAATTAATTATGTGATCAAGGCCTGTGCTTTGATCTTTGCCAATGTGAATTATTTATAACACCATGCTGAATTTCAGCCATATACACTAAATTCTTTCAACAGATGTAATGAAGTCTGAGAAATTATCCTTTATGATATGAATGTATGTTAGTGGGCCCTAATAGATTGCTTCTTCCATAGGTGCAGAGTATAGATTTTTAACCTGATAATGGACTGTCTGCTGCCTTCAGCCACTATTCTTGCATGTGACAGTAGTGAGGCCATTATTACAAACCCAGCACCAATTTATCCACAGTTTATTGCTTGTCTAGAAGGGCCATATCACACACAGACTCTCCTTCCTAATACACAAAACAGTATTTCCAGCAAGATGGTCAAACATACTTCAGCCCTTCTGAACATTCAAACATTACAGCACTCAATAGTGCATTCAACATCTCCAGTGTGAGTTTGCAGCATCCCATTTATTAGTGCACACTGTGCACTTAAGACAAATTATACATATATATAGACAAAAACTGTCTCTTAATTTGCATATACCATTCTTGGTAGTATTTTAAGAGTTACTATGTATTTGACCCGGCTGACAAATATTTTTTATGTTAAAATATGCTTCAGTTTTATCTCAACAAACAAGGAGATATGCAGCTAGCTACTTCAAACATCTCTGTTGACATTAAAAGAGAACTTGTCTGGTAGTTTCAGGTATTTCAAATTGTACAAAAGTTAGATCACCAAACCACCCTAATTGAGATGATGTGGATTCCCTTATAACAAGAGCCTGTTGCTGCACTCTTTTTTGTTTTTGCAGGTTCCATGTCAAATACTCAGCTGGACTGAGAGCATGGATGGCTCTGCAAATTGAGCTTAGGGGAACTGCAAATTTATCTCCACACCTAGTCTTGACACATCATTTACTGCCTGATATTACTAGATTTGGTTGGGAAAAGAAAGGTGCCTACACAGACAGACTTTTCTACAAGCGGAAGGAAAAGAATGTTCCTTTGGTGAGAATAACCACCATCCGCACTCCTCACCACCATCCCTGTCTCTCAAGATTGAGGAAGCTGGTCCTTGTTCAAGAGCTGTCCATTTTTCTTCCTCATCCCTCAGCAACCAACACCACACTCACCAAAATAAGGAGGCAGCCTGAGGCTGCACTATTATTGCTTAGAGAAGTATTTAATTTATAGTTCAAGGTTTGTCTGGAGCTAGACAAAAATTAGGAACTCAACAGATACATAAGATGCCACCTTCTATTTCCTCGAGGTCCTATTATGATCCTTTGCTTTTCATACAGTTCAATCACACATGCATTATCCCTTAAGACAATTACAATTTTTTAAAACCCCACACTTTTAACTCAGTCAGTAGCTAAATTGACAAGAATATGCATACTTTACCACCTTCAGAAAGCAGGTATGAATATAGGAGGATTAAATGAAAATTAAACTAAATTGTTTTATTATTAAGATATTTTTAATTCCTTTCTCAGTTGTGACCTGATTCTGTTTCACAGTAGGAAGTCATATTTCAGCAACAAATAATAGGGCTAGAAATTAATTCCTGCCCTTTTTCAGTGCTATCTCACAAGCCTCTAATTTCACCACTATTTTCTCACTTATCCTCTTCTAGGTCTTCTGGTTAGTTTATCTTAATGACAACCATTCAGCCATTTTAGAGCAATAGTGGAGCTTGTACCATACAAATGTACACCTTTCTTATACAATATTCTCTGAATTATTTTCTTGGTATAATTTCAACAGGTGCAAATATTAGCTGGAATTTCCATCATTTAGAAGATAAAATTTGGGACAAGGCAGTGCCTTGTTTTCTCTTAAGAAAAGTGCAATTTATGGATATTATTTGGTTGATTTTGACTTTAGAGTTCAGGGTCAAAGTATAGAAGCTTAGTCCACTTTAGGGAAAGCAATATTAGTAAACACATTATAAAATATGTCTCTCTTAAATCCCCCATGAAATGAACCAAATATCAAGGTCTGTTACTGTCATTAACTTCTTGTTTTGATTTTCTTCCAGTAACTTAAAAGAATATTAAAATGTGTGAATGGCTGATCTCCCATACAAAAGGATCTGATAGTTTTGTTTGGCTTTTTCCCTAGATCTTGTGCAATTGTTTTAGCAATTAATTAATTAATTTTTTAGGGGTATTTCATATGTTGAGTGACTGCTGTATTTAGGACCACATGTATGTAATCTTCATAGAGTATTAAAAGTTCTGAGTACAGAATACATAGTTATGTAAAGCATTTATAGGGTAATATATAGCCTTTTATACCCAGTGTAACATTTGCCTAGACCTACTGTCTTTATGAATATAGTTTTTCTCCTACTTTGTCTTTCACTCCTTGAGTTTATTCCCATATGCTTCCTGATTTATAGTGTTTCACACTTGCTCCTTTGTGTTAATCTGTAAGGACAGACACCAGTGCTGAAAGTGAAGGATCCCAGAGCACCCACGCAAACAGACTGAGGGAAGGGACTGTAGTGCACATCTTGCAATTAAGAAATGTGCTCAGAGTGTTAACAACATCAACAACTAGTATTTCTTTAAAAAAATTAAAAATCCTAATTGTGCTGCTACTTCTCTTGTTTAGACTGCAAACTGGCCTGAGCACCTGGACTATCTTCTACATTACATTTATGTCAGTTTTTGGAAATCAGTTAGTATACACAGGTGGGGACAGATCTGCAAAATCATCCAGTTTGTTTGGACACATACATACATTGAAACCCGTTCTTTTGGTAGTAGCTGCAGTTGTTCTGTAAAGTCATCCTTAAAGGACTAGGCCCGTAAAAATTGGGCTTAGGTAAAAAATTTTAAAAAGCAGATCTTATGGAGTCTACCACAGTAATTCAGGTGCAATATGGTCTGTGGATATTATGGTGGCTTCAGAAATAAACATCACCTCACCTCTTTCAGTAGGTAATTCAGTATAGGCTTTTTTTTCAGTGTGTAGATAGGTCAATTTTTGTCTATTCATGAGATGCTCGGCTCATTTTTTTATTATAGGGCATTCTCAGATCCCTTCTACTTTTCCCCTTTGTTCACAGTTAGCAAAATTCCCAGTTACTTTATGTCATCATTGTGTTACTTCTGACAAAAACTAGCCTATGTATTCCCATTTTTGGTTGAGTTTTTACGTGAAGCTTTCCTATCAGTTTTGTTCTCATTAGCTGAAGCAACAGATAGCTCTCTCCATAATAGCTGGCAATTGATTCTTTCAGGTGTGGGAGAGAAGCAGGGTGAGAAGGACTGGGGCTCCCCAGCAGTAACAGAAGCTGGAAATCCTGTGAAGCCAATGTACCTGCAGTGCCACTGCATCTTTCCATGTCAGCTGAATGGCAGTTTCCACTTTCCTCCTTACCTTGTTCTCTGAAGGTGCTAAACAGTCAGCAAGAATTTTGTTCTTTTGGTTATTGTTAAAATGAAGAATCCGGGATTCTAGTCTTGCATAAATAATGAGTATACTTATGTAAGGATACTTAAAAGAAGCAACAGAGAGGGGAGAGTGGCGGCTCCCTCGGGCCATATTGTTCCTATGTGCTACCTGCTGGGTTCATTGTTAGATGTAATGTCCTGCTCTGCAATAGCTGAAAGGCAGGCTAAGTATGACAGATTTATTCTCAACCTCCCACCAAGACACTAATTCCAGTTTCAGCAGCTATTTGTTGCCTTGCTTTTAGACTGTTCCTTCCCAGGTTTGCCATGCCCCACCCTCCCCGCAATGCAGGGCTCCACTCCACAGGGAAGGAGAGGGGGCAGCCTTTGGGAAGGAGCGTGGCTGGCTCCAGAGCAGCGCGGTTGGATGTGCTTTGCACCTTCTCCGGGCTGCTAAGCGTGTGATTTGTACCCTCTGGGAAACGGCTTCTCCTCCAGTCCTGCTCCCATGTAGTCAGAGAGAGGCGGTGACACACGGTGACATGTGGTGACACAAGGTTGACATGCGGTGATATGCGATGACACACGGTGACACACGGTAACACACTGTGACACGCGGTGACACGCAGTGACATGGTGACACATGATGACATGCGGTGACACAGTGACACACAACGACACTGTGACACTCGGTGACATGCAGTGCCACTTGGTGACACACAGTGACATGGTGACACGCGGTGACACACAGTGACATGCAGTGACACACGACACTCAGTGACACATGGTGACACATGATGACACACAGTGACACGGGGTGACACAGTGACGTGCAGTGACACGGTGACACGCAGTGACACGTGGTGGTGACATGTGGTGACAGTGACACACAGTAACACGCGGTGACACGGTGACACGCGGTGACACTTGGTGACACATGGTGACACACAGTGACACGTGGTGACATGGTGACACACGATGACACGGGGTGACACAGTGACACACGGTGACACACGATGACACGCGATGACACGTGGTGACACGGTGACGTGCGTTGACACAGTGACATGCGGTGACATGGTGACATGCAGCGACATGCAGTGACACGCGGTGACACGCAGTGACCGCCCGAGCGAGGAGCACAGCACCCAGCTGGCTCCGAGCCCTCCACTCCCTGCCGGGGTGCAAAGCCACGGGAGCTGGAATCCCAAACTGTGCCACCCACTAACTAGCAAACTGAGCCTGCTGTAAGGCAAGCAGATGGATGCGGTGCCCTTTGGCTCTTCGCAGCTACAAAAGTAATTATTTTTTCTTGAGTCATGCCTAGCAATGGTACAATTATTTTTGGACCACCACCAGGACAGCGCTGATATGGCGGTTGTTTTGTGGTACAACTGCTGGCCGTTACTTGTGGCAGAAGTATGAAACAGTGTGTTTAGACCCATTGCTTTTTATTTTTAGATGTTTGTCCAGCTCAAGTTTTCTTATTGTCAAGTAAGACAGTACATGAGTCTGAGTGCCCAAACTGAAACACATTAATGGACTCTGAGCCTTGATAAGCACCACAAAGATTGTCTGTCAAAGATAACCAAGTCAGTCTGTGGGATATTCCAAATGTACTTTCTTCCAATACCTTTGTCCAGACACCTGGATATATTTCATTGCTGCCTACAGTTGTGACCTTTGAAAACAATTACTTTTTTGGTGTATTATTCAAGTAGTAAATCGATATGGAGCTCATAAATATTGATGTGATGATGATTTTTGCATTATTTTTATGTACTGATTGTATTATTATGTGTTTGCTGGGTAGCGTTTTTAGAAACGGGACCCTAGGATGCATCTTGAGTGACACTATTGAAATGGCTGGGTGAGGTCCCAGCATTTAACTTAGCTGAGGTCAGAGGAGTAATTCTTCAGCAGAGCAGTGTGTACAGAGCTGAGGCTCTCCATACAGTTAACAGTGAGAAAAGTTTTACTTTAAAAGACAGACAACAGTCTAGGCTGTATGTGACTGCTGCCATCTCTCCCATCCTCCTGTACTCACCTCCATATGGGCTACTTCTTGCATCCTTACCTCCAAATGAAGTTTACTGCTTTATAAGTGGCCAGTGACAACTTGTCTGCTTCCGTGGTTCCATGTGAAGCTGATTTTACTCCAGAATGAGCCATTAGGAGATGTTATGTATTGTGGCTTCCATCCTTTGAGGGAGCTTATTTGCCTGACAGTTGATGACAGAAAATTTACTTGTCTTTCTAAGATCTACAGCAAACAGGAGACAGTACAAGAGACTCTGGTGCTGATTTTCAGGACACTCGAGCAGGATTGTAAAGCTGTATTTTCCCATCTTCCCCTTGACCCTAGCCACTGTGACATATGGTCAGCGTTTGACATGGCCGCAGCTGAGCAGCTCCCCATTTAGAGCTGGGATGCATCTGCCTCCAGAGACTCAGGTGGAATGTGAGCCATCTGTCTAATGCTAAATGCAGAGACAGCCCAGGGATTGTGCCCTCATATGACTTTTTCTTTTATTTCCTTTAAATAAATAGATTAATCATTCTTGGTCTTACAAGTTTGAAAACAATGGAGGGTTAGGAACTACAGCTGGGAAAATGTTTTGGGGGACTCTCAAGTACAATAATCTCATTGACATATGGGAGCAAAACCAGTGGAGAGCAACTAGGGACTGGAGCATATGATATGAGGAAAGACTGCAAGAGCACCTGGGTTTGTGCAGCTTGGAGCAAACCCACCCTTAATGGGATGTTATAGAGGAGATACAACCAGTCTTTCTACCTAGAAGTTGCAACTGCTGTGTATTAGAAAAAAGCTTACAATAATCAGGATAATCAATAGTAAATTGGAAGCAGAGGGGACCTCCATCACCAGAGATCCTCGAAGTTCCAAGAGCTCTGAGCATCAAATACAAGCTTGGCTCTGCTTTGGGTGAAGTGTAGGAGCAGAGGACCCACAGATCTCTTTTGCAAACAAAATGATTTGATAGTAATTTAGCACATGGCATGAAGGCAGGAAATTAGCAGCTGCATGCTAGGGGATAGAGTGAGCACAGGGCAGCTGAAGCCATATATAATTTATATCATCATGGCATGAACTATTTCCCTGCTCTTTGACCAGGTGTGTTACTAGACTGGCACTCTCAGATCAGATCAGTGCTGCAGTGGTTCTTGTAATGCATTACTTGGTTGTGGATTGCCACTCATTCCTTTTCTCCAAGCAGTGAGATGAATATTGGCAATGTGGTGACTACTTTGGCATTATTTGCACCAGGCAGGCAATACTAAGTCACATAATAACTGCAGCTGTGCTCATATCTTGTTATGTGTATTTGTACCCTCCTGCAGCAACTATGGGTACACCAGCTTCAAACAACTGAGCATTCCTTCAGCTTTCAGTATTTAAAAGCTTGTGAAAATATTAAGGCAAACACACTTATTACTTGCATTTCAACCTTCTTACTCAATGTATTAGCATCATTTTTTCCCTATGCAGTCCCATGATGACCATCAATTCACTGCCAGTGGCAGGGACTTCCTTCTGACTCTGATGTCTGAAACAGGGAAGATCCACCGAAGACCTCACATACATGAGAAGTTAAAGACACCCTTTCCTGCTTGAGGCCGCAAACTCAAGCCTGTACCCATATCAGCCAGTGTTTTTGACCTATTTCCTTCTGCAGATATCCTTGTCCAGAATGCTGTGAGCTTGCAGTCGCTTATTATTTGATCATAATTTAAGAGACATTTGGCTGGAATTTACTCTCTCTCTTTTTTTCTCTCTCATGACCTCTCAAAACTCTTTCCAGCCCTGTTTTCCAGAGCTATGCAGAATAAAACATAAACCAAAAGTACTGTCTCAGCCAGGCTAATGTTTAAGTATTAGGTTTAAGAGTTCATATATGAGAAGGACATGAAATAATGGAGTCAGAGGCCATGAAGACAGAACTTTGGACATGCTGGGAGAAAAACACATATAATCTGTTCATTATAAATGCTAGAAGCCTGTATTGACTCTATAGGCATTCGGACATCTGGAGAACTACATATGTTGCAAAGAATATTGAAATCCTCACAGAAAACCAAAATTTTTTGCTGTCAAGCTGGAAGACGTTATCTTATTGCACAAGAAAATGACAAATAAATTCACAACCCTTGACCTGGAAATCTAATAAAACACTAGACCTGACACAGTATCAGACAATATATAAAAAATGATAAAAAAAGTAAACAGGAAAGGGGCATGACTTCATAGATGCATGAGTAATTCATAATTTAAGGGGCCCTGGAATAGTTTCTGCCAGTTTCATCGGGCACATCATTCAGTAACACCTTAAACCTAGCCACTGCTTCTGGCCACCTGGTTCAAGAGCTCTTCTGCTGGATGGGAGTCAAGCAGACAAGGAAGAAACTTGTCCTGTTGGCTGTATTTAGTGACATGAGTCAGGCTTTTCTTGTCTGGAGCTACTTCACCCCATTTGTTACAAGGGTGAGGATGAGGGGTTGACATCTGGCTGGGCAAGTGCTGTGTGAGCATTGTGGGGTCCACCAGCACTGCTTTCAAGATGAATCAGAGGCTAAGAAGAAGGTACTCAGTGAATGTCCTAGCTTCTAACCAGCAAGGTTTTCCTCCCACCATCCCCCCATGTCAGTTTGATCCCTGAGCCCGTGGGCGTAGGCTTGGCTCACCATAGCACTGCCACAGACAGGGTGCTGCCACTGAGTCACCAGCTGCCACACAGAGTGACCATCAGTCCACCATGCTGTAAACTGAGTAGTGTGTGATATCATAAAGTGAAAGTGAAAGACAACACAAATAACACAGGGCTGTACCTGGTGCTCCCAGATCTCCTTACTCTTTAATCCCACTGGAGAACCTCCATGGGTGCTGTGGCCAGGACCAGGCTTTGAGCCACCCCTGAGGTGGTCATAGGACTGGGAGGTGCCACTGACACTGAAAAATCTTTGCTTTTAGCATTTTGTCCCTGAAAGTGCTGCTGCTCATCTTTCAGGTGCTTATGGCATGCAAGCAAAAGTTGATGGTTAACCTTAGCTGTCTAATTCTCATGGCAGTAACTGCCAGTGATATTTGTCAAGAGTTTTGTTCTCAAGCACTGAAGTTCAGGGAGCACTGAAGTATGACAGGAAGCAATGAGAAAATGTGCACAAAAACAGGAAAAGGAGGGGAAACTAGGCGTGAATTTAAGAGGCTGGGGCTACACTGGATAAGGCAAAAGGCCAGACTGAGCCTCAGAGTGGCAAAGGTGAGGTGGCATATGATCTCAGATAAGATGCAAGGGCTGATACTACAGGCAGCAGTACTATTAACTACTAAGAGCATTAACTAGTGTAGTAACTACAGGCAGCACTCAGGCTGTCCCGTCCCTTCCATCAGCTGTGCACTTCTCCCTGCCATGAGGGTGCCACAGACGTTTGTGAGGAGATGGGGCTGAGAATATTTGATTTCATCCTGTGAAAATTTTGGGATTTCAGAGCAGGACAGTGGCCAGCTGGGAAGAGAGGAAAGAGCAAGCTCCAAAATGACTGGAAACTCCTAGGTTAGGTACAGGACTAATCTTTCTCTGTAGACTGCTACTAGGAAAAACGAAGAATTCAACATTTTCTCAGGATAAAGAATTTGCCAGAAAATCTTGTCCTTATTTAAGATCAGCAGAAAGATCAGTCAGAGAAAGATCTTTCCTCTGGTTCTTCTCATTCCAGGCACTTGGAGAGGACAATCTTTACACCTTTTTCCTAGAGGCACATCTTTAGTCTCTAACAACAGCTTGGGCAGGGCTCTGGAGCTCTGCATGTGGCCTCTGAGGAAGCCCATGAGCATCTGCAGAGGTGGGGAATCACCAACCTTGCTCTACGAATCAGCTGCAGTCACAGAGTGATGATATACTCCTGTTGAATCCCAAGAAATGGGATGAAACCCAGGGAAATCAATTAACTCTAATTTCCCAGATGCTGTTAATTTAAAAACTAAGGCAGACGATGCTAAAAGCTTTTCAGTGCAGAGAATGATGAATGCAATCTGCTGTTGCTACTGCTGCTGTTGCTAGTATTACTAATAATGAAGAATGGCTCTTTTTTCATTTCAGTTACCTTTGAAAGGTTTCCCTGGTAGAAGCTGGATCAACTGCTTTTCCAGATAAGGGGATTTTTCTGACCCCCTGTGCTGTGGTGTGTCAGTGCAATGTAAGGCATGGAGTCCCCGCCCTGCTGAACAGTAATCAAGGGAGAATGTTTCTCTGGGAATCCTGCTCCTGTGGCTGCTCTCACCAGCACTGCTCATGTGCCTGGGAGGAAGTACCACAAGTCTGTGACAAGAGCATAACCAGTCCTATAGAAGAGAATTCCTTCAGAATTTTGAAATGAGAAATACAGCATGCACACCCTCCAAAGCCTCCATCCTGTGAGAGGAAAAAACCAAAGTGTGACAACATGTGTGGGGCACTGTCCTAGGGAAAGCAATGGATTTCCTCCTGCTGCAGACTTCCTGCTGCAGCTGTAGGGCTGTGCAAAGGGAGGCACTTCACAGCCCAGCGCAAGGCAGCTGAATAAAAAGGCCATATGCCTTGGGGACATTGCTATCGGATCATTCTCACTGCTTGCTTGTCCTGCTGGGGTAAGGTGTGTTGAAAGCAAAACCACTGATTTCCTGCAAATCAGTCATGCTGTGCTTTGCTGGAGGCATTCATGGGGGACAGGAGGTGTGTGGGCACCCATCCAGGATAAGAGAGACATGTCCTCCTGAGCAGCCCGTGGGACATTACCTAGCAGCTCCTTTGGCACCTTCAGCCTTACTTAGATCCCTGCAATTCAGTCTGAGACCTGTTGTGGTTTACACCACTTGTTCAGTGGTGCCAGCCAAACCTGGAGGACCACGTTTTCAACTCTGACTGCACTCACTGAGCCCTTTTCCACTGGAAAACCCTAAGACAGATGTGGTGGAGATACTTGCAGTACCTTTCCATGCCTCAGCAGTGAGTGACTGCACTTGAGCCCCAGGGTGTTCATAAACACTCATGGGTGCTGCCTACACCAAGAAAGACACTCATCTGCACTCTGCCCCCAAGGTGGGACTGTAATCATCTGCACTCTGCCCTCAAGGTGGGGGTGTAATAGGAATTCTTTGAGACACTGATCTTTCATAAGACATACAAAAAAAAAAAAAAAGCCATAAGTAACAGCTTTGATAGCATTTAAAGTGAATACCCAGCTAGTAGCACACATCCCAACAGAGCTTACTTGAAAATAACTGCATTTTCACTTAATTTTCATGTAGAGTGCTGAAACAACACTTTTTTAAAGCACTCCTTTTGCTCAGTGTTACCTGCTTTCCTGCTCCATACTTAACCTCTTTCATACCCTAGCTGTTTTTTTATCTGTTGTGGTATAACTTTACTTAGTCAGGGACATGCTTTGGTCCTTCCACCATGCAAAAGAGTGTTTGCTGATGCTTGTACTGCATTTTAGCCAGTTTCAGTTTAACTGCAGAATCCTACTTTGTCAAATATGTTGAGACGAGTCTGAGTCGGCTCAGCCTTTTGTTTTCAAACAGTGTAACATAGAAGCATATGCATCTTCCTTTACCAAAGAGGAAAGAAAAAAAGGGGCAGGAAGGCAAAAGAGATGCTTGAAATATTTTCCTGAACTACACAATGATGAGTGCTTCCGTGTTTGGTGCAATCTCTTTCTCTGGCCAAACATGGTAAGGAAGTGACTCCGCTCCCCACAAGCTTGCAAATATCTCCTTTCAGCTGCCAGAGGAAGAGAGCAGGCTGCGTCTCTGCTGCTGGGAGCTGGAGTTCAGAGAAAGCCAGTAGCCCACAGAGACACTGTCTTTGTATCAAATCAAGGAGGAAGTTATTAAAAATGATTTATTTCAAAGATACATGCAGATCACTGAATTGCTCTTTGTTTATCCCAAATGTGATAATAAAAAGATCAAGGTTAGGATTTCCACAAACCCATAAGCCCAGAGCAAGCAAAGGGGTCTCACTAGCCCACCCTAATCCAAGGCAGGGATTCAAACACCTGGGGCTGGTGACAACACTTTTCTGGCTTCTAGACTTTCCCTCCACTCCCGATCACAGGAACGCAGCACCTACAACTTGCACAGAACCACATCCGTCCCCATTTCTCGTCTGAGGCTTAGCAGCTGCTCTGACCCTTTACACTGAGGCTGCACTGTCAACCCAAAACCAACATTTCACCGGGGGAACTGCATTAGAGCACGTTAGGACTGCAATGTGCCCTGGTGTGCTTCTCACCAGGTCTGGGAATGATGTAGAGAGGAGGAGGGTGATTCATTGCTGTCGCTTTTGCCCTTGCCCTGTCTATGGCTTCTGCTGCCTGTGGCCAGCTTCCCAGTGCTCAGCTTCACGCTTCTGAATTTGGCCACCTGAATTAGTAACTTCAATTGTGCTAATTGCTGAGCTGGATCCTCTCCCTTTTGTCAAATAAATGAATGGTTGTATACTTTTGCTGCGTGGTGTGAAAAGCCTTGCATTCACTCATTTTCACTGCATTCACTCAATTTCTGGTGAAACCTGCCCTGAGTAGAGCTTTGGAGCCCAGCAGATCACAAGCACTGCAGAGAGGATGTGTCTGGCTCTGGGTCTGGTTCCTGGCTGCGAGCACACCCAGGGACCTGGTGAGGTGATGCTGAGCTGGCAAAGGCAGCCATGGAGTCCTACATCTAGAAGTGACCTATGTTAAAGTCTTGATTTGCTTGAAAAAAGGCCAGCTGTCTCTGAACACTGAGCATGTTTCCTTGACTATAAGTTTATTAAGTTAAAGCCCTCTCTGCATTAAGTCACCGAAGGTGTCATCTTTTGCTAGTCACAGAAGAGAGGTTCATAAAAGCAGGGGAGGATAAAAAATATCAGGAGCAGTAGACTCGGTTTTGCATAACAAGGCACTGTCTGAAGTGGCACAATGTGAAAATAATAAAGAACTGAAAGAGAAGAAGGCTGATAAGGGAAACCTGTGGACTACTTGACAAGAGGAAGACTGGGATCTGTTGATTTGGAGCCTGTATTTCAGCTGGGCTCTGCTCAGAGCCACCCTGTCTGTCAGGGAAAAGCCTTAAGCAATGTTTCTGAAAGATAGGGAGAGATATCTTTAGGCACAAGGAAAGGAATACCCGCAAAAGTCAGATCCCTATTTCTATCCCATACTCAGAGCTGCCAAGTTTCATGCTCAACTATAAATCTATTGCTCTCTAACTATAAAGCTGCCTTTTTGTGTTTAATAGGAAATTATCTGAGAATTTCACTGAATGGCATTTTGTAGATGATTCAAGAAAAGGCTGTTGATTGTCGACCTCCATAAGTGGTTTGGTAAATAAATACAAAGTGAACAAAAAGATGATTTGATGTTTCCAGTGACAATTTGGTGGCAATTTTCAGAGATACAATGGTTGTGCATGCAAAATACATTTCTTTCTATATCATGGCTGGCAGGAATCAGATCCCCTACTTTCTTTTTTTTTTTTCCCCCTTCAAATTTATCAAAGAAATTTTGTGGTTTGGTATTAACAATGCTGTATCAGAAAAACTCATTGACTACTGGTTTTTGCTCCCTTTGATAACACCTTCTGGAGGTAGTTTCTGACAACTGCATAATGTATTGTAAACTAGATGACTGCCCCAATACTTTCAAAGGTAATTTATGACTGTAATATCCTGTGAAGATTAGCTTTTTCAAAACTCTCACACTTACAATTTACTAACACTGTTTATTTCCAAGTCTTACAAAGAGAGTGAGAAATAGAGGATGGGAGAAGTTGCAATAAATATCTGCTATACAATTTCCAGGGTGTTATTTAACTTGCAAGTCACACTTGGTAGCTGCCCAATAGCAGAACAATATTTTTGCCAAAGTTAAACTTTTAAAAAATATACTGCATTTAGTATTTTCTATCTAGTTTTTTCTTTTCATTATTTGCACATGATTGACTATTGCCATTATACATTTAAGGATGCATTTGTCTTACTATTATTCTTAATGTTATTGAGTAGAGAGAGCTCAGCTTCAGCCATTTTAGAGTGCACCAGAAAACAAGAAAAAAATTACATTTATAGATCCAAAGTTTGCATCTTCTGATTTTTAATTTAAAATACTTCAAACAATAAACTGTCCAACAGCCTCACCCTGGAATACAAGAATGGGTCTTGCCTTCATTATTACTTCTGTCAAAAGCAAAACCCTGCATTTTTAAACCCAGAAGTATATTTTACTGAACACTTGTTTACTAGGCTTTCTGTGAATAACTTAATGTGCCTTGAGCATTACTGAAATGTAATAGCAACTATTTATTGAGTTGCTAGTAATGAGGGGAGAGCGTTTCACACAGGAATTAGTGTGGGGAGCAGGTGAACATGTCACGGGGAGCCAGAATGAGCAAAGTTATCAGTGATGTTCTTCAGGAATCACTGAAGAAACCAATGCAACCCAATTCTTTCATTATTCACCTGGGTACAAGAATGTGGTCTAAGCTTAAGACATTTGTCAGTAATATGAAGTGGCACAGGGTCACTGTTGCTGAAAAGGACAGAGCATCATTCACCAGAGAAGACCAGAGGACCCATCAGAGCAACAGAAACAGAGGGAGGTGTGGAAGCAGAAAGTGCAAAGCCATGAGCATGGACTCATGAACAGGGTCCCTGTGTCAGAGGCAGCAGGGAAGAGAGGGGGAATGTGGAATGATAGCTGAAGATCTGTGAAGCACCGGTGTGGTACTGCTGGGATTCAGTCTCAGAGACTCTGAAGAGCAGGACTGAATGTCTGGGGTAGTCCCAGGTGGTCCTTTTCCAACCTTACATTACTCCACTTCTATGATGTATCAATCCAAGCATGTTCAGCAGAAAAAAAGGAAGCTTTAGTACAACTGTAGAAGACATATGTATTAATATCTGAAGAATATCAGAGTCTTTTTAATATTTGAAAAAAACAAAGGGAATTTAATTAAATGGGACCAGAGAAATTCTACCAAGGTGATGAGGAAACTGAGAATAACAAATGAGAGGAGATTATTGGATCTTGCCTTATTTAGCTAAGCAGAGAGAAAGGAAAGAATAGGATTACTTTTCACATTACTCAAAGAGTGTATACTAAAGAGAAAGAAGATTGGGGAAAAGTAGAGGATAAGAATAGTGGTACAATCAGTTCTGGATTTAGAAACTAAACTTGTTAAATATTACCTGCCAACTTCCTTCTTAATGAGTGACCACTTTTGGGAAGATGTGTGAGGAGATTTCTGCCTTTGTCTTTAGCCTGAGAGGCTGGACTCAGGGATGAGAAGGTGAGTGAGACTGCTCGCAGCTACTTTGGCATGCCTTGCTGATTTGCTCAAGGTTAGACTAATTACCTGAACTGGAGTCATAAACCAATTTTACCATCAGTTCAGGAGGAACTTCTGGGAGAGAGAAAATGCAAAGTTTGAAGAAATGGAGGTAAGAATTCTCAACTGGCACTTCATAACCTCCCTAACAAAGCACCCAGAGTAGTAAAACTGGAGTTTGATTTCTCATTTTCTCTGTAAACCTGTAGGATTGGCCCTTGTATTTGAATGGGAATGCTGGAAAGGCTTTTGTGGCTTGTGGAGAAGGCAATGATCAGGCTGGATAATACCTTTCTTGCCCACTGCCTGTGACTATGGGGTGTTGGTCAGCCTCAGACAGCACTGAGCTCTGGCTGCCTGGTCCCCTGGAAGAGTTGCCGTGGTTGGGACACTTTGTGCTCGAGTTTTGTGAAAGAAGCAGCTGGGGACCCTCACATGGTTGCTCAGGAAGAGTTGGGTGAAGGCGTGCTAGGCTTGATGCAGCCTTGGTGATCCATCCTGCCTGCTGGTCTGTAAGTAATTAAAGCATTCAGAGGACAGTCCCATGACAAACAAGGACTTGCACTTTCAAGAGCTCCAGGGGTTTTCTCAAAGGTATCACAGGAGCTGAACTGGCCCCATCCTGCATAGTTTATAAGATGAGCTCACACAGGGTAATTGCCAAATTACACACAGTGAGGCACAATAGTAGGAGAAGCACTCAAACCATCAGCCCTTTTCAGGGCATTTATACTTCAGACACAGATTGGAGAGAGAGGCTTTATTATATTAACAGCCTGGGAAAGAACTAGATTTTCGTTTGCTATAAACACAAAAGGATGACGAGAGCCATTGCCAGCTTGAAGAACTAATGTTTATAGAATTGAACTGCAAATCAATGTACCTCAGGAGCTGAGCCCTGAGCTGCTGCTCTGGGTCACCCTGTTAACCAGCTCGTTCACCATGCTGCTTGCTCTTTCTCTACCTCTCTCTCCTTTCAGGAGTTCAAAAACAGTTCAATGCATCTCTAGGCAGGATATTTCATAAGGAAAAAGAAAATGACCTTAAAACATAGTCCATTCTTTGGTGAGGTGTGTCTTACATATGTCTAGCAGAATAGCTAGGTGACTGAAATATATTATTAAGAATAATTGCTGGTGATGAGCAATTGCAGACTCCCTTTTAAAATGTACCCTTGTATGGAAGCAAAAATGACTGCAAAAATATGGAAAAAAAGAATGCTTCATAGATTTTTTTTAATGAATGCACTCAGTACCACAGTACAATGCATACCTATGTAATAAAAATGGTATTTTACACTAAAAAATTAGTCTTTTTTTGAGCCTGCAAAATATAATGTTGTATTGCAACAACCATTGACAATAAACATCACACTGACTCTTAAGAATCATTTATATGCTTATATCAACGTGGCTTGGGCTCAATTCATTCTACTTCAGCTTAGAATGGAGAAGAAATAATATTTTGAAGTGACTTGCTGAAACTGAACTTCTGTGGATAAGTGTATCCATCTTCTAGATGTACCCACTGTGCCTGTTATTTTTTTAAATTTCCTATTTCAAATGCTTATATCTACCAAAAAAAATGATTTATCCATAAAGCTTATTGTAGAGTTGAAATTTTGCAGGCAAGCACTTATCTCAGGAAGTATGCATTGCTTTTTAATCCAATCCAGCTGCATTTTGTACTGATAATATTTTCAGTGAAGTTTGCTAAATTTGTTTTAGACAGTGCATTCAAAGAAGCAGCATATTAACAGGAAAAGTGTAAGAATCTCGGTGACCTGATGTTTTTCAGTGCTGTGCTTAAATTTATTCACTGGGTTCATGATTTCAGGTATTGCTTCTTCATATTTGCTGGGAGAAAGAAGTCTTGATATATTTTAGAACTTTAGACACAAGCAGTGATAATGTGGAAAACTGGAGTCAAGTCTGAGAGTGTATTTGAAAAAAAATATGGGTGTCTGTGTACAGCACCATTTTACTTCACAGTGAATTTTAATAACATGTTCTGAATAATTTAGTGCTAATGTGAAGAATTTTTGATTGATAAATTTCAAGGTTTAAGTTTTGTAACAGTGTCTGGAGCCTCTGAATGCCTGATTTGCAACACTTTCAAATAGCCCAATTTTTACTGCATCACCTGTTCTGGAAATCAGCCTTCTGGGCAAGGTGGAATAAACCACCCATTTTTTTTCTGAAGAGGATGAGGAGAAGCTCACACAAGCCCTCTTTCTACCTATGTGTGGAGTTCAGGAAGTGATCTTCATTTTAGGGTAGGACAGGCAGTGGAGGCAGTTTCATTCGCAGTCAGAACAGCTGTTTGCAAAATGAATTTTGGTTCTTAGACTTGTATGTGTTCTGCAACATGTAATATAAAGGCTACAAAACCTGAGGCAATGGGCATAAGGGGTATGCAATGCAATGGGTTTGATTTTGTCAATAAAATCCTCAGGCTGTAGGTACTTTTACACCAGGAGTTGAAGGAAAGCCACAATTTACAACTGATATTGCTGCCTTCCTTTTCTGACCATTTCATAGCAGCCCAGCACCAATGCTTGTTTACCCAGGGTGGATGGAGACTCCAGAAGGCTGAGGGAGACTGACCCATCTGGGTCACAGTGCTTTTGTCCTCTGAAGTTTGTCCATCACTGTTCACTCCTTTGCAAGTTTTTCTGCAGTGTGAACCTGACCTACAGAGGCAAAGAAAGGGTCACTGGATCAACAGCTCAGGGCTAATAATAGCAGCTGACTAACCTTGACAGGCTGTGGTATACACCTACCCTGTATCACTGTGCTGAGCATCCTGCCTGAGAAGCCAGGCAGCTTGAAAATCAACAGCCCCTGCCCCTGACAGCCAGATAATCCTGGAGTTAATAATCCAGAGGTTGCTTTGCAGTGGGACCCTGAAACAAAAGCTGAGCACTATGGAAATACAGGAGGGGCACTGGGAGCTTGTCTGCAACCTGCCAGTAGTCTGTGGGTGGGCTCAAGTATTGATTATATCAGAACACTAAGGATAAAGCAAAAATGTTCAAATTGATGTTTTCCCCAACTTTTTTCTCCTAAGGGTGGAGCAGAGCTGTCTTCTAAAAGAAGGTGCTGAGCACACAGTGGTGAATGAAGGCAGACCTACTGCTCTGACACCATGTGTGACTAGTGCCTGTACTGCTGGACTCCCTTTCCTTGCTCATAGCCCTGGCCAGGAGCTGCAGCCATCCTTTTTGCAGCCAACAGCAGTGGTACTTGGCCATGATATACCTGGGAACCAGTTTTTTCATTCATCTTCCTGGATTTATGCAATAGTCCTTTTACATCACTGCCTGTGCAGACAGTGAGCCTTAAAAGAGAGAAAAGAAATGCAGCTCGTGGAGGTCACTGGTTTTGATTCTCTGTGTGCAGCTGGGGAAGTCCTCACACAGTAAACTCCCTAGCTGGCAAAAAAATGTTGGGCATGTTAATCTGTGTGAAGGCTGGAAGCAGCGACAGCTTCACGAAGACTTTCCTCTGTACCCACAAACGAGAACAGGGAAGACAAAACCCCAAGACCTGCTCTGAATTTTAACTCAGGAAATGCTTAAGCATGTACCTACATTTAACTGCTCAGATAATCCTGTGCTTAAACTTGCTGTTTGTGTTGTCTGACTGTGGTCAAAAGTCCTTGGAACTCTTGATGAATGAGGACCAGGTGTGTTGAGGGAGCTAAATAGAATAGATTAGATCCTGCTTACCTAGTGCAGTCATGGCACTCCATTCATGGTTTGACTGCTCATATAAATAAAATTAATAAGATCTGACCCAGGCATTGCATCTAGTTGGAAATAATCCCTTTTATGGTTTTTGAGAGCAGTTTCTCAGACTGCTTGTACTTTTTTGGCATCTAAACAGATGGATTGCTTCCAAACCTTATCAAATTCTGATTAAATTGTTATGTGGGAGTCAACAGGTACATATTAAATAGTCTGTGAGATTACCTTCCATCCTGATGGCACACCATACATAATTAGAAAAAGAGAAATGAGGCTGGAGGAACATGACACAAAGCTCTGGCAGGATTCAGATGGAACCAGAAGAGTACACAATGCAGTCTGCAGACCTTTGACTGGGGATTTCAAGGTCTCCACTAAGGATTGATTAAGCTGCATCTTTTATTTTCTTTCTGCCTGTTTCTCATGCAAATTCTGCATGCAGAAGGACTGAGCAGGGGTTGAGTCCTTAGTATGTCCCAAGAAGCAATAAGAAAAAAAAATGCTTTAAATAAATGCAACAGCTGTAAGAGGATTTTAAGCTGGAGGATAAGGAAGTTCTGGAGCCTTAGAATAGGAAGGAACGCCTGTGTTTTACTTGCTGCTGATGGTTGTGCTTCCTGTTGTGACCCCACTGCAGTGTTTCATAACACCTTGGGAACAGCTCAGTCTAACGCTGTAATGAGGAACAGGGATTCCCAGTTCCTCCATGCTATCTGCCAGAATTCAAGGTCTCTTTGGTGATGACAAAAATTGCAATAGGAACTGAAGGAAAAAAAAGGCCAAAGTCCCCACCAGCTGAAGAAAATTTCCACCTTTGTATTTCCAAGAGCTAGGTCTCATATATCTCAGTGCAGGTCCTGAGTAACACTCACGTGGTTCCTGAATGGAAATGGCCACACTAATTTTCAAAGGGCTTTGTTAAAAGTCATCTACACAGCCAGGCTCTGAGCTGCACTGACTGTCAGACCAGAAAAGCAAGGAAGGGATGGGAGGCTGCTCGTGGGAAGGCAGCTCTGGACTGTCCTGGGGGCTGACATCATCTTGTACCACCTCCTCATGGGTCGCTCTGCCAGAGCAAAACAGGTAGATTCTGATACACTGTATGCCTGTTTCCAACTCCTCTGATAGGTGACCTTTACTGTGCACTTGAACTGTGGTGAGTGGAGGTGAGGAAGAGAAAGAAGGAACTTTTTGGATAAAAAACCTTCATTAGTATTCACCATGGCTATACATGTGCACACAAACTCAGAATATTGGTGAAATTTCTTTTGGACTCATTGATTCAACTTTCCAAACATAAATAAATACCTAATTCTCTGCCTAGGCTTTTATACGAACTGGGCAGGAGGAAGGGACTCCAGTCTAAAGATCTGCAGCTCTGCAAGAGGCATGTGGGTAGGAACATAGTATTTGCACTTTGATAAGGCATAATAACTTACTGCAGTTTAAATTCACAGCATTTTAAAGTAAATGTAGTTAGGCTGTGTTCGCTAGCAATACACCCACACAACAAACACTATGGTAAGTGGCAATGAGATAAAGTCTGGAAAGGCAGCTGTGAAACAAAATAAAATATCTGTAGAGATAGGCAGTACATAAGTCATATGAACAATTTTGAATCATCTTATTGCTAGAGATACAGCAATAAGATGGCTGTACTTTGTCCACCACACCAGTGAGACAAACAGCATACATAGAAAAGTTGTAAGCTAGTGTTAACTAAGGAGATAGTAAGAGATGTCCAAAGAAACTGAGAAGAATTTGGTGGAATAAAAAAGTTTTAGAGCACAGCTTGTGATGTTTACCAATGTATTTGCTCCTTTGAAAAGCTGTATTTGAAAAGAGAAATGCTGTTTGTCTTGTGTACCTAAATTCCTAAGCAGAACAGAACAAACTTTTATTTTCACAGCACAGTAGTTTCATAAGTAATAGGTCACGGTCTCCAACATTTATCAGATCTTAGCCCTTTCCTTGTCTCTGTTTTCTCTTACTCTCTTTCACCTTGTTTTAGTTGTTTTGTTTTAGGAAATGTGAATTTTGTTCCATGACTAAGCCAAAATGATTCTTAGGTGAGATTTACCTGTCTCTACCTAACAGACCTTTTCTGATCAAAGTTATACTAAGATTAGTCCTCTGCAGTAACTGTTCAGTTTGCAAGAAAACTATTTCTCCACAGGCTACCAATATAATTTAACCAGGAGAAATCCTGACCTTCTCCAGTTTATATGCTGTGAAAAATCGTTATGAAACTGCATGGAAGATGGAAACCATTAACTGAATGGGGTTTTGGCAGCATGTAGTATACAGATTTCCCATCCATCCACCTTTTCCTGACCTGGATGGAAAAGCTGTCATGATCAAGACCTCCAGCAAAATTGCCAGCCCCTGTCAGGAGTTGGGTAGTTATGGATTTTTGCACAGCAGGGAGTCTTTCCATGCTGAAACTGAAGCAGTATGTTATCCTTTTGTGGACACTCTGGATGGGTCCCAGCTAGTTGGAGGGGCAGGGTTGTGTGGCACAAGAACAACAAATACATCTCATGGCTAAGCTCAGGTGCAGAACACCCCACCTCCCTCCTGCTGTGCTGTAGCCATCTGAATGTCACCAGTGTGCTCCCCAAGTGCTTGGGACAGCACAAGTGATGTTCATAATGCAGGTGGAGATAACATGCTGCAATGGGATCAACTGCTTTTAAAGACACAGTATCTAAGGGGAAAAAGCACTGAAATTATAAAACATACTGCTTTGCATGGACAAATAAAAGCAGCCAAAGTAGGCTTTTGATCTCATCTATACCTTCTATGTATAAAAGCCTATTAGATGAAATAGAAATTTTAAAATAAATAGTCTAAACATGGATAAGAAATCAAGATGGAAACTCACTTTCATTTCAGGTGAAGATTTGAAAGCAGACAGCATGATCACTTGATGTATCTTTAGACCAGAGCCAGAAGTAGGTTTTTACCTACTAGGCTGAAAGAAAGTTAGAAATCTGCCTTCAAAATTTTGGGCATGTTAGCTGCATCTATTCTAAGTTTTAAGGGGAAATTTTAATGTAATAATTTTGAGTCTGAGAATCAGGGCTTGTCTTGGAAAGTGCAACTACATTGTAGGGCTAAACTCTCATTCACCTCATTTAGCCTTCATACCTTTCTAGTAATGGAAAAAGTAGAGAAAGAAATTTAAACAAGATGAAAATTCAGAGAGTAAAGTTTAGATTGATTGAAGAGGAAAATTATTAGAGAGTTTCTGTGATGAGAAAAGTCCAGTGAGGAGAGAGAAAGGAAGGACAGAGATAGCGAAATGTGCAAACAGTCCTACTATACCTACCAGGCCTTGGAAAGTAAAATTCCTTCAGAGAGGAAAGGTAATATCTTGGCTTATCTGAGTCTCTTTTTCAAATTGAGTATGAGTTATTTTACAGTGATTCAGCTCCTGGTATAGACTGAGAGAAGTTAAAAATTAGTGATTTATGGTAAGTGTGGTGCTTGTGGCAGAGAGTGCAGCCAACATCAGCCCAGTTTCTGTACCCAAGGACCAAGCATCCCCACCTGGATTTGTCCTAGCACTGGCTCACAGCAGCAGGAGGGTCTTGCAAGCCCTACAAGTCTTGCCCCACACAGACAGATCTATTCCACTGGCAGGAGCAGCACATAGAGAGACAGGGACACTGTAGAGCTGAATGGTGGTGCTTTGATTTAGTGCTTCTCTTGCAACTTCTGCCATCAGGGCTTCTGTGATGGCTTAGTTGTGATTGAAGCTGTGTGAGGTGATCTCTTGGGTGAATGAGAGCACAGGCGACATCTGTGCTTCCCCAAGGTGAATGTTACTAAGTAAATGGCATCTAAAAATGGCATGGGCTTGTTGAAAGCTGGCTTAGCTACTACAGTCTTGCACTGCAGTCTGCAGTCAACCCCACCATTTAATGCTGAATCCATCCATAAAATATTTCCAAATGCTTCCCAGCTGGGCAATGTGTAAGAGGCATTGTCCCCGGAACAAATATATCAACAAGCCTGTACAGCTGCTTGAAAAACGAGCTGCTCTGCGGTTTGCTGCTAGCTCAGGTGGTTTTCCTAAAGGGATTACTTCCAACGTCTGCAACAAAGGATCCATCAACTCCTTCTACAAAAGGTATAGAAAAGTCTCAATCAAAATTACTGGAAACCCATTTGTCAAAGTAACATTTGAAATATTACAGGTTCACCATTTTCTTCTCCACCCATATAAAATGGGTGTGATTAACTTTTAGAAAACCTGAGAGTGGGAATTGCACTTGTATAGTTAAAAGAAAGAAAAAAAAAAAAAGAAAAGAAAGAAAGAAAAACAATGGAGTAAATGCTTCCTGGCAAAGACCAGCAGAAGAATGTAGCTGCCAAAAGAAGAAGCTGCCTTTGATTAACCTTTACATGCAGTGTGCACTCGTGATTCTTTTCATTTGGGTCTCATTGCAGCGAATGTTTAAGAAGTCCCTGATTAATGTGATTGCTTTAAAATATATTATTTCAAACAGCCTCCAAATATAAATCTGCATATTCAGGACATCTGAATGCTGGCTGTCTTCCTGTCCTTCCCACAAGTACCTCGTGGAGGCCGTTTTCTCCAGCATGGGGGGCAGTGTGTTCTGGTCTGCAGATGGGGCAGCACTGCCTCTCCTCCCCCCAACAGCTTCGCTTTGGCAGATGCATCCCTTACATGGACACTCGCAGTAACAAATGAGCTTGTACAGCATGGAAGTGTGAGACCTGTGTGATGGGATTTACAATGCCTGTCTGTCAATGTGATTGCCAATAGGAGAGGGAGAGAGAGAGGGAGAGGGAGAGGGCGCAAACCACCATTCAAACTCANCCACCACTCTTTTCTTGTCTCTCCTGACCCCACTGTTATCACCTTCACCATCTTTCCCAGACCATTAATCTCTTCCTCCATTCAGAAAGCATGCTTCCTTAGCCAGGTGCTTGTGGCTCTGGAGCAAGTCTGGCAGTGAGAGCAGGATTGGGCAGGGTGCCCTGCCTGCAACAAGCCCTGGCCCAGCATGGGGCAGCAACAGGTTCTCTGTTGCACCGACACCAGAGTCTAGTTGCATACACAGGGTGGTATCTGGGGACTCATCATTTTAAGGCAGCTTCCTAGTCTGAACTAGTCATCTCAGTTTCTTCTCTGGTCAGTACGGAGAGTCTAAGGCAGGTGCCTAAGATGGGATAGGTGGTTCTTCCTCTGGAGCTGTCTGCTTATCTACTATTAAGTGACCTTAGACAATCAACTCTGACTAGATATCCAACTTTTAGATAACTAGAGCTGCATAATAGAAATACCACTCTAGGGCATAAAGATGAATGGAGGATAAATAATTCAGAATGATGGATCATAAATCAATAAATCATTTGCTCCTTGAGAACTCAAGGTCTATGAGCTCTTTCCACAAAGGATTTTGGGGTATTTTATTATTTTTTTCTCAATAGATACATATTATTGTACCCTCCTCCTATAGGTGTCTGAATAAACTACATAATTTCCTGATATTATCATCTAATGGAGCTCTTCCTGTGCTAAAGGAAGGTGGAGGCTTGTATTTTGGAGCTAGAGGCTTTGTAGACAAGGCCCATGGACCGTTCATTGCACGTGTCATTGCACAAACCCTGAATGAAAATTTCTCAGCATGTGATGAGTTCACAGCAAACCTGACCCCATCTTAGCAACCAGGGCTGTGAGGATGCTAAAAGTGCTGAGTGGATTGCTGGAGCCCAGACTCTAGCTAGATCAGTGGAAGTTTTTTGGAGCACAAGTGACAAGGCAATTCAGGATTTATGTTACAAAAAGGGCTGTGGTTGCATCTGGTTCCTGCAATGAAATGCTGACCATTTTCAGAAAATCTGTAACTAACTGTATTAAGATTTAACTGAAAGATTTGGCTGGCTGGCTGCTAACTGATAGAATAGAAAATTTGTATTCCAGTCTTTGATCACTGATTAGGCTTGGATGGCAACCTGTTTAACCAGGTTAGCAGCAAGGCACTTCTAGGCATGCTCAGCTTTGCACCTCTAGGAATATAGGAATTTAAACCAGTAAGTATAAGGAAAAAATTCCCAAAGAGTCAGAGCCAGTGGTTTGTATTTTGGTTTTTGTTTGGTTTTATTTTTTGTTTGTTTGGGTTTTTTTGTTTTTGTTTTTTTTTTGTTTTGTATTTTTTTTGTTTTGGTTTGTTTTGGTTTGGTTTTGTTTGTTTGTTTGTTTTGGTGGTTTTTTGTTTGTTCTTGTTTTGGGGTTTTTTGGGGTTTTTTTGTTTGGTTTTCTTTTCTCATTTAATTTTGGATATAGGTCCCTATGTCCTCCCTAAATCCTCAGTGTATTTCTTCAGAAATTGTCATTGGCCAGTAAAGCCTTTTGTCCTGACAGTTGTATTAAAAATTGTATTTAATATGTATCAGAATTGGGATCTGAAAGTCATTTGTATTAGTTTCTCCTCTTAGCTGGAAGCAACTGAACTGAGATGCGGCATGTCTCCAGCCAGAGTACTTCCCAGCAAGATGAAATAATCATGACATTGAGCCAGAACTGAGACTGTACAAGATTGGGGCCTGATATACTACTTTTGTCTGCCAAGCAGAATCCTTTCCTTTTGCAGTCCCTGTTATGCAGGTGGATAAAAGGCCCTTTTTTATAGTAACTGTTGTCACAGACATGGGGGAACTATTGATTGAGGCACAAAGCTACAGTGCTAGGACTTTAGCACTGGTGTGCATCATGCAACCCAGCTGCATTTTTTATCAGGAGTGTATTTCTGGGAAGTGCAACTTAGTGGTATGGTGGACAGAAAAGTCATTTTATCAAAAGATTTAGTGTTACAGAGAGGAATCCATGGAGGGACTAATTAAAAAGCACAGTGTAAATGCAAAGGGCAGTATATACATTTTGGAGGATGGAAAGGCAGGAACAGGGCCATTAACAAGAGGAGACACTATCTTTTCAGAACAGATAGCTGATATGAAAGACCTTGATGGCTTCAACTGAGACTGAAGCACAAATTCAAGTCTTTTAGTGTGCTGTCTCTTGAGACCTCTCTTTGAACACTTAGGTGTTCTTTGAATCATCATACCTGAGATGCATTAAGGCTTATTGAATGTGCAGGATATTGGCACACTGTGATGACAGTGGCCAGCAGAGAAGGTCGTTAAGTGGCTGGTGGTGGATCTCCAAAACAAGGGATGGCAAAGTGGAAGAGAACTGGGCATTACTGCCCTGGAACTAAATGATGTACAAGAAAGATGTTCTTCTGATGAGTATGATGTGAAATGAAAACAGATGAAATGTTTGTCAGCTCTGACCACACCAGTTATTTCTTCCTTGCTTTCAGAGTACAATATCAGCATATTGAATTGCGTGTTATATGCACACAGTAAGCATGCTCTCCAGTTTGTGTCAGTAGAGCCCATGAGAAGTCATATGTCCACAGTGAATATCTGTGTGTGTGTGTTTGTATTCCTCGAGAGTGGAATGATCCCCATCAATTGCTGCAGGCAGGCTTGTGGGCAGGGATCTGGAGGCAATGGGGAGATTGGCTCACTGGCATCTCCTCACCTTGACAATAGAATTTAGCCTGGCACAACTTCTTGGGTGTAATCTGTTTAAAAAGAGAAAAGACAGATGCTTTATTTATATCAAGAAATTTTGTATTTAAACGATGCTTCCAAGTGAAATGTGCCCTCGAGGAATCTCTTTAGTGATATCAGATGTTCACATGCCTGGCTTCTACAGAGGTGGTGAAAAAGGAGTAGAAAAAGCCAAAGCATTTGGGAGCCTTCCCCCTCACACCACTGTAATTACTGCACAGAGAGCATTACATGTTTGTGTATTCTCCCTAAAGCACTGCTTCATGGCACTCTTCACATGAGCAGCGAATTTCTATAAATGAGTGGTGACCTACATTCAAGGCAGAAGCTTTGCTGCTTGCTTTCAGGAGTGTGCCCTGGCTGCCTTCCAGATCAAGGCTGAGATTCTCAGCATTTCATTTCCTGGCTCATCTCTGTCGGGTTTTCTGGGGACTGAGTCTCTGCAGAACATCTGCACGGAAAGGTCACTGCAAAAAGAAGGGTTGGAATGAATTTTTGTGGTAGCCTTAAACATTACTCTGACAGAAGTTATAAAAATATAGCCTATGATGAACACAAATCAATAGGCAGTTAAGAAAGCATCAGTCTGGTTAAAATCTGGGCTTGTAAAAACCAAGACTATGATTCACTCATAAAGTATTTTTTCAAATTTTGTCAAAGTCTTATCATTAAATGAGTTTCTGAATTAAAAGTTTGGGTTTTGCCATTGATGCTTTGCCCTGCTGTGCACCTTATCACTGACAGGAGAAGCTACCAGCCTGTGAAGTGGTGTAAGAGCATTAAATAGCATAATAAAAGTGCCATAACAAACCTTTTGTGTGGACAAAACAAGAGTGTGTAAACTGAGTGCATTATTACTTTTTTAATGCATTACACCAAAAACTGGCTGTGAACTTCCTACTTCTGGTTTGGGTTTTATACAAGTAAAGCAGTTGTTTGAAGTGCTGCAGGGAGCTGTGGTAGGAGCATATGAATCACTGACATCTTTCAAAGGAAAGCTCTGCTCTAAGTGTGGCTGTCCCAGTGGTGATGTGGCATGGAGACCAGACAGACCAAAACCAAAGCAGAAATTAAAATAGTTGAATCTGCTCAGAGATAACCATTTCTAGAGAAATTTAGACCAGCTGCTCCTTTGGATTCACACAGTACGACAAGAAAAAATACTTCAGAATAGGCAGCCTCACTAACATCCTCTACATCTATGGGGGTAATTGAATATTAGGACGTGTTACTTTGGCTCCAGAAGAGAGTTCCCTCTTCCAAGTTATCTCTCACTAATGTGAAAATGTGCAAGGGCTAAGGGAGCACATTCCAGTCTGCTCCAGCCTATCACACCACACAGCCACTTAGAGAAAAGTGAAAAAATAAAAAGATCAAGTAAAACTATCCACAAGGAAAATCTCTCCAAACTTACAGCCCAAATACTGAAAATTCTGAAAATCCTGAAAATTTAGGAAACCAAGAGGAACTTTTCTTGGCTAGTGAACAAATAGGAAAAATATGGGAATGAGTCATTAGGGTCAGGGCTAGTTCAGACTTCAGATCAACTGGAGTTTGTTTCAGGCAACTGGCTTTTTTTCTGTGACACAGACAGAGGAAAGGCTGACAAGGCAGAATGAAAATAACAAGTGACTCCACAAGGCTCCTCTTTCCCAGTAAGCTGGCTAGTTGCTGGGAGGCTACTTACTGTGTGGAAGGGCTATGCGATGTTTTTTTCAGTTTCTTAACTTCAGCCAGCTGCAGTAACTATAGCTGAAGCTACTGTGGTATAAAAATAGATCAGGTGTGATAACAGCAGTGGTGGAAAGCTTTGAAATTTTGCGTGTTTTGACCCCAGGCTATTTCTCTTAGCCAGGAGGGATTTCTCACCTTACTTTGCAGTAAACTTGCTTTCCAGAGTGGCACAATTAGTATGGTGCTGCCTGAGCAAGGGGAGCAGAGCAGGACTGTTTCTGTGGCAGCTGTCAGAGCAGTGTCCTTAGCTGCAGTCATGAGAGAGACCTCTGCTCTGGGCTTGGGCCAGGGAAGGGTACAGGGTCTGAGTGCATTATGGCTGAGAAATGCTGACCCAGTGTGACTGCGCTGGTGTTCAGTGTCCCTTCGAAACATCCCCTCTTTCACTTCCATTTCTGCTTTTGTGCCTGCAATGCACCACTGTGTTTTACTTATTTCTCTGTCTTGCACTGTCTGCTTCTCATTTTCTTTCTTCTCCCTTGACTCTTTACTTCACTTGTTCTCTCTTCTCATTCTTTCACAGTGTGTGTTTCCCCTCTGGTCTTCTTCAAAAATTGCTGCTCCAACCCTCCATGATCAACACTCAGTGATCCTCACCCTTCTGGAACACTGAACAATGTTAGGAGCTCAACCACCGCAACAAACCTGGTGGATGAACTTAATCCCGTATATTTCTCTGGTTGCTGTGCTACAGAAAAGGCTGTTTTGTGCATGAAGATCTAAGGCTTGCCAACCATGCTTTACCTGGAGGAGTGTAGCAGCCAAACCTAACCATAATAGCACTAGCTTCTAGGTCCAATACTAACACAAGCTGCTAGGTCCAAAGCTGAACCAGGATTTTAATTTGCAAAGATAAACAAAACTGCATAAGTGCATTGTTCAGTGTAGAATTCAGTGTTCTCTTTTTTCATGAAAAACCATGGGAAACTGAAAAACAACACTCTGCCACCAGGCACAGCATGAAGCAAGATAAAGACAAATTAATAATACTGGGCTACTTTCTTTACCTAATTGCCTGGGGAAATCACCTAAAGCAAATTTGGATGCTAAAAATGTTTGCAAGGATAAAAATATCAAGCAAATTTCAGTTAAAAAAACCCAAAAATGCCAATACTCTGAAATTTTACTATTTCCTCTGTGCTTAAAAGCAAGTCTGCTGGGGTTCCATCTTTCCTCCTGGTAAGGTAAAAGCTTTTCTGTAAAAACCAACATGTACTTGTGTCCTCTCTCACCATCCAAGAAATGTTTCTCCTTCTAAAGCCAAAGAGCATCTTTTACTGATTGCTGTAAATTCAGAAGTCATGCATTGGTATCAGCAATCTACACCTTGCCGTAATGAAACCTTCTGTTTCCTTCCTATCCAGTCTGCTGGACTGAAACACAGCTCTAACATTGGCATCCCTTCATGATACTTGTATAAACTGCAAAAATACCCACTAAATTGAGAGCAGGCATTATATATAGTTAATAAATATAGACCATGCTAGGACGTAAATAGAAAACTCATCTGAAAATATTCCTTACAATAACCTTCCTTGAATCTACTTTGGCTTTTTATAGAAAAAGTGAAAAATCTAGTTGCCACCTTGATTTCTTTTAGGTTGTGGTTCTTTTTAATCAAAGCCAAAAACCCAGTCAGAGTGAAGGAATATGAGATAACCAATTCTTCTCAAAGTGGGGAGTGTAGAATAAATTTCAGATGGATGAGCTGATACATCTCACCTTTTTTTCCATTGTTTCTTCCCTGGTCTTTCGGACCTCTTTCCCCTTTAATAGCCATAGGATGAAGTGCCAGAAAGAGGACGTGAGGAAAGCTCAGGTTTTGTGTAGTACCTCCCCTGTGAGATGGCATGGCAAGCTGAGGTGGGGGTCACAAAAGGTGTTATCTGCCTACCACTGCTGAAGCAGCCCCACGGGACTGCCCAGGGGAGGAGGCAACTGGTGGGATCAGGTGAGAGTGCAGAGAGCCCCTGCCAGCAGCAGGGATGCATGGCACATGGGCCAGGGCACCAGGCTGAGCCAGAGCCAGCCTCACTTTGAAAAAGCTGGTAATGGAAGAAGTTTAAAATGTTGTCTTTAATATAGACTTGATTGTTACTTAGGAACATTGTGAATTTTTATCCCATTAGTTAATCACTTCAAGTGGATTGTACAATCTGAAGGAAACAAAGAGGCAGGCGTGGGCAAGACCAAGACCTCATGGTGCAAATCCATATTACTTCAGAAATGGAGATTCACTCTTCCTCCTTTTCTCCCCTCCCCTTTGCCAACACTCTGACTGCAGGGTGCAGAGATAATTCCTTTGTTTGGTACAGTGAACATTTCACTTGCTCCCTTCTGTGGGGAAGCAAGGCACTCAGATGCAGGGAGACCACAATCCTCAGCAGTGACATGCATGCACCAAATCAGCTGGCCTGCAAAGCTCTACCTATGTAAAAAGTGACAAACTTATTCTGAACAGTCTCTCGTCTTTCATCCACAGGAGGTGTATTACAGACAGAATTAGTATGTATTTCTTTATTTTTTTGTATTTCCAACAATTCAGTAACTACTTAGTTTGTTTAAGAAGACTGGAGTTCTAAGCATGTTCAAAAAACCAAAAGGAACAGTATCTTTTCTACCACTTTCTTGCCTACTTCTTTGTGCACCTCAGTAACCTGGCTTAAACACTGTGATAATGATTTAATTGCCTACACCCTACCTATCAATGATACTTTAAAAAACCACATCCTTCTTGGGTTTCCTGGATCTCAGTAGCCTAAATCATGGTCTCAGAAAAAGAAAGGGAAGGTTGTTTCTTTCTTTTATAAAAGACTTATTATGTTAGGAGCTGGACAATTCTCAGGGACTCAAGTGGTCAAGGATATCTGAGAGCAGCAGTGCAGGGTCTTGCCACTAACACTGTTTGCTTGGATCCTGCTTCTCAGGCAGAACTGCAATTTTGTGTGCGTCTGACTGATGTGTACATCTGACATGCAAAGCCAGGATTTGTGCATGCACATCCCCATTGTATGAGAAAATGTAAAATTTGCTGAGACATAAGATTTCTACCACATGCAACGATTGAATTTCTGCACTATGATAAAGCTAGGTTTATATATGACTTTCCTTAGTGCTTTTCAGACTAGAAAGATAAAACAATATGGTCTGGAAGATTTCAGAGCAAGAAATTTGGTGCCTAAGGATTTAAGAATCGCTATTGTACACAAAAAGCCAACAAATGTGTGTAGGTGGGAAGGAAGGTCAGCCTGTTCCTTATGCAAAATCATGATCAATAAAAGCAGAGTGATGGGTGGGTGCGAGAAGGGGGTTATGTTGCAAGGAACTGGGATAAATGAGACAACAAGAGCTGCAGTCATTATAAATCAGTTCTGATTTTAATCATCATCACTGTATACCACAAGAAAGAGGCTGTTTATCTCTTGTTTCTCCCTCCCAAACTGTCACCAGCTGCCCTGCCCTTCTGCTTCAGGGGCACAACCCCTGCAGCCTC
The DNA here is from genome assembly GCA_013397075.1 of Rhabdornis inornatus. Classification (NCBI taxonomy): domain Eukaryota; kingdom Metazoa; phylum Chordata; class Aves; order Passeriformes; family Rhabdornithidae; genus Rhabdornis; species Rhabdornis inornatus. The sequence goes on from VWZS01009142.1 coordinate 56,781, forward strand.
TTCCTTTATCAGATTTCACCATGGACTGTCTTCTTCCTGGCATACCATTTTGTCCACATCCCACCACTTGCACTCTAGTGTGACTACACAAGAAAGTGCTGCACATCTTCTCTACCAGAACCTCATCTGATCTATGCCAGGCCCACCAGATCCCCCACATCTGCCCTCAGATTTCGAGTGCATTCACTAAAGTGTCCACTGCTCTCTAGTAGCAGGCTCTAGTGCAGCTCTTTAAATGCAGCTTTAAAAGAACACTTTGCTGTGTTGCCTACACAAATCTGAACTGCAACAAGGAAGTGATACCTTCAGCTTACTGTGTTATGCAGTGTTGCCCCCTTTGCTCTCTTAATTGATCATCCAAATCCATTTTCTTCACAGCTGCTACTTAATGGGACCAAGAAAGGCCTTTAGTAAGCTCTCTGGTTGGAGCCATGCATAGCAGAAACCACAGATAAAGTTGCTGGGCATTACATCCATTGAACCTCTAATAAGGAGAAATATAAAATCCAATATCAAGAAACATTTGGGCTGCCCTGTCTTGATTGATCTGTTGCAATAAGCAGTGTCTCAGCTGTTCTGGCTCTTCACAGTTGACTCTGAACTTGTTGCCAGAGTGTTCAGGTCCCATATGCACTAGTAAATATGTGAAGTATGCAAGTAAGAGCCATGTTACAGGTTAGCATTTATTCAGGAGTCAGTGAATACAGTCTTTAGATTTCTCTTGTGATAATCAAATAATGAGCGGTCAGAGACTGTGAAAGCATTCAGGGGAAAGAGTTTAGACTCTTGAACCAGATTGCTTGTTTCCTTCCTAGTCTGTAAAGTTGTTTTCTTCCTTTCACAGAAACAGTTTCTATTCTGTGTCATGCAACTACACATCTTCCTGGGGTGTGACATGCGCATGTTCAAAACCTCCAGGTGATAGTAAGCAGAAAAAGAACTCAAGAGAGCCTGTTCCTGTCAGCCAGCTGGGCATCATCATGCAGGTACTGTGGGGGTAAAACCTGGTGCATTTTCCATGGTGAGTTTTTGCTCCCCTTCTTACAAAGAATTTGCAGAATCTCCTCTGCTGGAAGCAGAGTGTCGTTTGCAAATGAGAAATCCTCCTCTTCCCTTTTCTCATCTATTATCGGTGATCTCTGGTGTGAACAAAGCAAAAGAAACCCCAGAGAACAAAAAGCACTGAAAATGCTGCTTTAGACCACAGAAGTATTTTGCAGTTCCTGACTGCCAAGTTCACAGCCAGGACACAATCTGTATTTGTGGCCAGCCCTCATCACTTCCTCAGCAGCTCCCCAGACACCTCTGGGCATGCTGGGGGGCGTGTAGGGGACAAGCCCATGCTGTGCAGGTCTCTGCAGAGGTGCTCAGGAGGCACCAGGAGCAGGCTGGATGGTTAGCACCACATGCTCCTTCACTGGAGATCCTGGGTGGATTTTCTAGGGGTTTGGACAAGGGAGGGGCTGGGGACCGCAGGTGGCAGGAGGAGAAGGAGGTGCTGGGAACTGGAGGCAGAGCAGGCAGCTGCCCTCAAAAGACAGAAGCACTGATGCCAGTGACTTGAGCTTGCTGAAGGATGTCTTATCTTCTGTTTAGGAAGTGACTGTGATTTCAACAGCAGTTTTGACCAAGGTTGATCAGTTACTTCCAGCATAGCCCTGGCTTTTGGCTCTGCAGCTAACTCTGCTAATGTCTGTATAGAGCAGATATACCACAAAGACACAATGACACAGAGCAAACAATGCCATAAAGAGTGCTGGAATGGGAAACCACAGTTCCTTCTCCTTGTCTTTAGGTACACTGGCCTCAGCGTAACTCAGTTAATATATGGAACTGCATGCAGCTGGTGCACTTGGACCCTCGTATCCCTGAACAGTGCTTCTCTGGATGACCACCGTGCTGTGGGTGGGAGATACAGAGGGGCAGGATTGCAGGATAAACTATGTTTAGGGTTGTCCAAAAAGCACAAGGCAACATGAAAACTAAGTTCCCAGACCACCTCCCATTATCTTTGTCCAGGCTGCTTAAGGAAAGCAGTAATACTCCTGCAAGAAGCAGTGTCAGGTATGCTGTCCTCTACTGGAACTGGAGATGACTGCAGACCTACAATGACCTTATTTACAATCCTTTTAAAAGTATTTATTTCTGGATCTTCTTGTCAGCCATTTAAATGCCCACTCCCTGGGCTGATTTTGTGAGGTGTTCAGCCAGTCCTCCTGGATAAAGCAGTCTTAACAGCGTTTTGCATTCAAGCCAGTATCCCTTCTTCTACCATCATCACCCCAGGATTACTTCACAGCCAGCCAAAGACAAAAGCCTGTGACAAAAGTGATGGCAGCAGTTTCCCAGGCTAACATGTCCCAGGGGCTCCTCAGCTGGGCACCAGCTTTCCTGTGCAGTGGGGAGGGAAGGGGCTTTCTCCCATAGGGTAACCCAGAGCCTGGGGCATCCCAGAGGATGTTTATGTTGCTGAAACAGAGTGAAGCTGTGGGTTTCAGTGACTACAGTGCTGGGAGGGCAGTGGTCTTGGCTCTCTTCAGGACCAATTAGTCAGCACCAGCAAGTGTGTGTGCCCAATCCTGCATGCACTGCCAAGGATCCATGCCAGAAGGCATGAAATGTATCTGACAACACCACTGCAGCTGTGAGTCTGCTACACTTCTGTGTGGAGAGGCCTCTTGTTATGTACCACTAGGAGAGTAATTTACTTGCTGCTGCTATGTCAAAAAACATCATCTGTGCTGTGGTCCCTGCAAATTCATCCTCAGCATTTTCCTTCTGCTTTGCTCTCAGATAATATTTTCCCAGCACAAGAGGTCTTGCTTCATTCCCTCTATTCCACAGAAATAAAAGATAAACAAAAGCATGATATAAACATGTGGGTCTCCTGTGTAAAGCTTCATTAGCCAATGCTCCTGCATGAATCACCCTGAGCAGGGATGTTTCTAAGCGCACAGCACACCGATGTGCTTTAGAGCAAAATAGGAAATACCTGCTCTTCAGCCTTAGAACAGTCGTGCTTGAATCAAAGCAGATGATTCGTGGCCAGGGTCAGGTTCACAAGAAAGGGCAAGGTTGCTAGAAAATCAAAATGATAAAGCTTCCTGTTTTTAGAGATAGATTTCAACAAAGATTATTGCTGCCTCAGAGAAGGAAATGGATGCCTGCTAGTTGAAAAGTACCTCACTATATCTCCTGGAATTTGTGTGCCAAAAAGTCACAAACAACAAGTGAATTGTGCTGGAAATGAACAGAGGCTTCCTTTTGGAGAGTTCACCTACAGTAAAACTACTACACACTTGCAAAATTAAGGCTGCTCTGTGTTTTGCTGTTATGCAAACTTTAGGCTTTCTCCTAGGCAACGCAGAGTGCCCTTAAGAACTAGAAGTGCTCCATGTCTTATGACTTTCTTTTCCTTATATACACAATGATTAAAACAAAAGACAGCTGTTAATTTCAGGAAAAAGCCACCATGCAATAAATCTTTTGTGCTGCACCATAATAACACTCCTCTTCAGACAGACAGAATTGAGCATAAGAGCTGTCTACATTTGGTACTACTTACCATAAGAAGGTATCCTTTTATTTCCAAATATAAGGGAAAGTTGGCTGCACATCACAGAGCTGCAGATCATGATACATACAGGAAGTGAAATCTCATTTTTTCTTCTTAAGTGACACTTCACCAAAGGCATGACGTACTTTCTGTGTCACAGAAGTATATAATCATGGAATGCCTTGGGCTAGAAGGGACCATAAATTTAATTTAAATCATTTAATTGTAATTCCCCTGCCAGGAGCAGGGATATTGTTCACTAGACCCAGTTGCTCAAAGCTCCATCCAAGCTGGCCTGGAACATTTCCTGAAATAAGTTCCCACAGATTATTTTTCACCAATTTCATCATGTGCTTTTGTGATACAGGTGACAAATTTCATATTTGCTGTGATTGCCTTAAGTTGACTGGAAGGGGCTGAATCACCTCTTTGTCACAAAAACTCACCTCATCAGAGCTGAGAGAAGCAAGGCAGGAAGAGGCAAAGAACTGAATGTCTTCCTGGTTATGCATCCCAGAAACCATTTTACTTTACTCCAGATGGGAAAGCAAGCTTGAATATCATCAGCTCCTCTTCTCCCTTGGTGTGATGAACCTCTGATTTGATTCCGTGCCCAAAGAGCACTGGAGATGGGGCTTTCCCACAGCCAAACTGTCATGTAAAGTCCAGGCTTGTCCTTCCTGAGGACTTAATTTGCCCTCATCTGTCATTTTTGAAGAATAGTTACAAAACTGAGTGGACACCTGTCTTTGGAATAAGGTTGGGTTTCATCTAGTCTGTGCTGGTTCTGACCAGATCATGGTAACTATTCATAATGAATTAGAACAGTTATAATAAAATCATCTTGTTTTAAAATGAGGTACCCACCATGGGACATGCTCTTCCACCAGAAGCTGTAGAAATATTTCTTCAGTCAGTGTCTCCCGATATGAAGAGCATTTCCTGTTTGTATCTTCAAGACTCAGGGTCACTGAACACCCAAAACACCATCAAGTGTCCACCCCAGCTGCAGGAGAGCACACGCCCTCACAGGGCCATAGCACCACAGAAACAGATCCATAAGACGAGCTGATGAGCTGCTGCCAAATGAAGAGGCCTGGATAAACACACAGAGGCAGAAGCATGCAGATTTTCACTGCAATGCTTTGATACAGACTCTAAAATGATCAGATGCAAAGGGGATCCTGCCTGGATGCATTAGCTCCTCGACAAAACAAGCTCTGCTTTTGCTTTGAATCACTCTGAACAACACAGTAGCACAGAATTCATGTAGGTAAAAAACACTGAGTCAGCCTGCTTGGTTTAATAATTTCTCAGGCTCTGCAGGTAAGCTCCATTAATATCTCTGGGGATTTTGAGGGAGATAAGATTTTATGTGCCAGGTGTTGTAGAGGATTTAGTGATCCTCTTGATTTCAGCAGTGATAAAGAAGGTGGCACGAACAGTTCTTTGTTGAGTCCCTCCTACTCGTCTCTGTTTTTGGAGGCTGAATATAAGTTCAGTGTCACCTTGAATCTACTTTTTTCAGGGTATTTGTTGTACAAGTAATTGGATACAAAGAAGGTACAAAGAAAGTAATTTGCATAGATTTGATGTTTTAGAAACAAGAGTACTTATGAAACGGTGTGTGAATTCAGGGTCATGGTTCATCTTCTGGAGTCAGTTCTGAAATTCACATTTGGAGCCAGGTGCACTTTTCAGACCATTTGATAGGTTTAGCACTGGGAAATATGGTAATTGATAAAACATTTAAGAAAACATCAGAAGAAATCCCAAAAGGCCTTTTTCAGGTTTATTTGCTTTTTGAAAAATGTCCTCAGACTGGGAGAACTCAGATTGGTTTGTGAAAAGTTTCTCTGCAGTTAGAACCTTTTCCAAATAAAAGCTTGTGTAAGGAAGAAAAAGTTTGGATGGAATATTTGCTGCTGTTGGAGAAATTCTGGGATTATGAAGGGACCATTTCAAAGCAATGTGTTTTATGTTGGAAAAGGATGTGTGGCTAGATGTCCTAAGGACTGTGGGAGCTATTAAGGTAGTTTAAGGCTACCTTTGCCTGTTCAAATCCCACAAGGAATTCAGCAACTATTTATGAGCACGCTCATAGTGCTTATAGAAGCAGGGAGGACACAGAAGACTACATCCTCCAATGTAACTTAAGCATATTTAAACAAAGAAGCAACAAAAATAAAATAATTTAGGACACTTAAAACTAGAGTAAAACTGTAGTTTCATCATACATGGAGCTGATCTCTTTAGCTGAGTACCATCCAGCTGGTCCATCGTGCAGAGAACTGATCTGGTAGAAACACCAGATTACTTTGGAGAAGATGACCTCCATAAGGACAGGATGCCCTTGACACATTCTCTCCAACCTCAACTATTTTGTGATTTAAAGGTTTGTGAAAATCTCCTTGTCTGAGAAAACTTTATACCTTGCGGTATATGCTTGTCCATGCTATTCTAATTCTGCCCCGAAAATTTCTGTTTCCCAGCTGGAATAGCATGAACATAGAACCAAAAGAATGAGGTAAACACCTTTCTGGGAACCATGTCTTATTCAACAGAAGTGCCATTTTATGCCCAGACTATGTGTGATGTTCAAATCACACCTGGCTGCTGGTATATATTTCTGATATTGTTCATCACAGGATCATGTTCAACAGTCAAATGGGAGCTGTAACTTTTCCTGGCAAAGTCAGTCACGGCCCAAAAACAAAGCAGCCAGCCTGCTTATTCTTATAAAATATCTTTGTTTTTCAAGTATGAGCCAGTAAACTGGAATTTTTGCTATGCTTAGTCCCGAATTTAACTAGAACTGGCAGTCTTCCTATCGCTGCCACTTTCTCGCCACTGGACTTCAAGAACCTTTAGCTATGTTCTGCTAAGTGGACTGAGGACTGGTATTTTTCAGACACAAGATTGTTTCCTCTAAACCTGTGGCCATGAATAGACATGTGCACACACCAGGAGGCCAAGCCTCACTGAAGAGAGAATAACACCAAAAGACATTCATATAATCATCAGTCTGCCTGAGTTTTTAATTGATCATGACCCTGGTTTAGAAAAAGAAAAAAAGCCCTTCTGCAGGCCAAACACATCTCTAAATAAACACCTGAAACCCAAGAAGTTTGGTTTTGGAGCAGAGCACATTTGCTTCACAAAGAATCCTGGAATCTCTTGGGACAAGGTGAAGTGAGATTACATTTCTTTATAGTCTTCTTTAATATAACTGAAGGGGAAACATTTTTACACTGCAATATAAGCACTTCAGAAAAAAAATAGGTCTCAAGTGTGCATTGCAGCTGGGCCTAAAACCTGCTTAAACTTTGGGATTCCCTTCACCTGGGATTTCCTAAAGATCCTGAACAGTGATAATGCCAGTGTGTTTCTGATAATGTGTATCAGCTTGCTAGGACTGTGTTTCCATGAGTTAATGCTTTGAAACCACCAGCAAAATTCGTAGTTACTGGCTGGTTGTGACCTGGATGCTAGTTGTCTAGAATTAAGCAAGACCAAATAACTCCCAGGTGACCCAGCACAATGTGTGGAGAATGTCAGGAGAAAATATTACACTGGTGTTTTGGAATAGTTATACTGAAGGCAGTTGCACACCAATGGTATAAATTGTATTTAGCACTGGCTAGCTGGAATGAGCCTATTTTGCCATGCACACTCTGAGTTGTGAGAAGAATGTCTGGCCATTAACATCACTACATCTCTTCTTTTTTGTATTCTGAGTTATTTTGTAATGATGTTCTTGTATAATTTACACATAAAAGTTGTTTTGTGGGTTTGTTGCTCAGTATGCCCTATATGTAAATGATCTTTTACAAAAGCTACCTTCCTCCCCTGCACAGGCTGGCTATTTAAGCTCACTGTTTGGTTGTACTTTTGAGTAACTGTTAGTTCAGAATATTAACCATTTTATAGGAAGAACATGCAGAGATTTCTCAGTCATTATCAAGAGTGTATTATGCCTGTGATGTAGCCCAGACTCAACAGCAGGGATGGTCTCAGCTTCAGCTAGCTGGAAAATAACTTAGACTTCTAATAAATGGAGTGACATGACCACCTAGTTAGCCCAAGCTATTTTTGATCCAAGCAACAAAGAAACAAACAATCACCCCACTCCAAACAAACAAAACCCCCTAACCTAAAGTAAAAGAAGAAAGATGTCTGAGGAGGTCTCCACCAGGATTCCTGACAGACTGTTCTTGTGTGGGCAAAAATATATCTGGGAAACCAGGTATGTTTAAAAGCAAGGCCAAATTGAAGAGGAGGCCCTTGCAAAGGGCAGCCTGAAATCCCAAAAGGGAACTGCCTTAATTTGTGACAGATGACAAGCTAAATTTAGAATTAGGAAGTTTATTTGAGAAGCAGGTAAGTAAAGGACTCCTCCAAATCATAGCTAATTTGGATTAGGGAGAGGAATACTTTCAACTCCTGTCCTAGACACCAGCTGCAAGCCCCCACTAGGAGAAATTCAGTAAATTTTCTTGTTCCAAGAAGCAGTGCCACTGCACAAATCACAGTCTTTGGACTATGACTTAAGCATGGGTTGCTAATTTGACATATGGCAAACAGAACATAATTTATGATCTTAAAGTGCTCAGCAATAGATTCTCACCCAAAATTCCAGCAAATCCTGAAGTTACTAGAGCTGTATAATTATTTACCTCAAAAGGGTAGTGGCAGTGGGAACTGATTTTCAAATAATGAGAATTTGGGGGTTCTCCTTAGGGTTTTTTTTAATTTTGTTATGGGTATTGGTCTTTTAAAAAATACTTCATGTGCAGATTATTTTGCAGCAAAAGCAAAACTCCCAAGCACTAACCAGACTCTGAACTGAAGAGTAGTTTGATTTCTCTTCTGCTTTTTAGCGGCCACTGGGATTGCTTTTACTTTCCAATAGGCAAAGTTGAGCAACTGTTGCAGGGTATTCATTCCCAGCAAGCAACCTGCTTTTAAAATTCAAGCAAACATGATCTGCCCCAGTGTCTGTGAATTCCAGACATCCAGCTGGGTGCTGCTGATAATGAAAAGGAACTGACAGCTATGTCCCAGCTGTCCCAACACAGAGTTAATTTCTCCGTTTCATAAAGAGAAAACCAGCCCCAAGTCTTGCCAAGTCTTGTATCCCAAGGTGGAGAAGGTTGATTGGACATTAGAAATAGGATCTGGCGTGGGTGAAAGTAGAGTAGCAAGTGGTAAAGTAAGAGAATTTTCACTTTTAAGACTGAAAAAAAGCAGTAAGCTTTTTGATGTTGAGTGAAGTAGGAAGCAATCCATCAATTTCACATGCAATATATTTCTTGCATCCCTGCCTGCTGTACTCTTCTGAACTAAAACACCAACAGTGGGGCTGGAAGCACCGTGGGGCATGATGAGAGGATAATTTCTGTGGATACAGCAACACCTCTCCAGCAGCACCAGGCTCCAGCAGCAATGTGTATCCATGGGTGTCACTCTGAGCATGTACAACTGTGGTTCTTTGTTCCATCAGCTGCTCTGCATGTGACAGGGGGCTGTTTCAGAAACAGGAGTTCCTTGTTTATGCTGCCCTGAGGATGAATGAATATATACTTATTAGTAAGATATCCTCACAATGAAAGTCCAGCTTTTCAGCCATGAGGAGTTAAAACTGACATGGCCTTTCCAAAAGAGTTAGCAATTTTGGGGTTGTGTCCCTGTCCCCTCCCTCCAGTTTTAGTGAGTGGTACATGCCAGCCCTGATGTCCCTCAGTGTTTTTCATTTACCTCTGCATGGAAACAGCAGTGGTTTGGTATGGTGTGTGGTGCTGCCTGCTCTCTTCCTTGCCAACTGATTGCTGCTCTTAAGGCACACAGTGCAAACCTGCTAACCATAACCTTCCTGCACCAGCTGTTTTCATGAGTCAAGAGCTTACTGCTGGGGCTGCAGCATTCCTCAAAGATATTTGCAGCTTCAGTTTGCTGTGTTGAAAAATTTTTCTACGTGAATTAGGTCTTAATTTTTAAAGCTTCTAATAAGACCCTTTTTTTGCATTTTCTCTCTCTAGCTGTGACCCCAGCAGAGACATTTTTGCATGGCCTGATTGCTTCTGTTTCCTAATAATTATTTGGTAATTACCTGTTGCTGGTGAATGGTTACTAATAATTAGCACAGCGGTAACTAGGAGAACACATCCTCCCTGTAAGAATGTAACATATCTATAGCAACCATGGAATAACATCTAGTGTACAGGAACTGTTTGAAGGAAATACTAAAGCAAGTTAGGGGTGGTTTTAAATGAGCTGCACATGGCTTTTTAAGAAGCAACTCAGCATACCTGCAATAAGGAAAAAATATTTTAAACCAAACCCAGAAATTTTCTACATCCAATTTGGTAAGTTTTGTCATTCCTTGATAGATGACATTATTTCCAGTAGTCTCTACTGCTTTAATGTTATTCTACTTTAATACCTGCCATAAGCAGGTCCAGATGAAAGCAAATCAATCCAATGGCAAAGTATATTCTAGAGGGAACCAGTGACACTATGGGATGTTTCCACAGAAAAAACCACACCACTAGCAAGCACAGAGAAATCTGGGGAAAACTGACCAGGAGCCAGGGAATATGGTTATATGGCCAGCTATCCTTCCTGCAGAGGCTGACAGCTGCATCATAATGCGTGATTAGTTAATGTGAGCTGCTCCTGCCAGGGGTGTAGTGCAGTCTTGTCCCTTGTCTACTGGAGCACAGAGGGAGAAAGGAGATGCAGTGGGCATTCAGAGCAGGAGATCCACCCTCTGGGCATCAGTTTAGCCTATGTACACACTTTTCTACACAAGTACCTTCTTTTGCAGTTCTGCCTCACCATTGCAAATGCCTGGTTCCTGTGGGGCAGAGGGAGGAAGTAGGATTTTCTGTCTGTGTCTCAAAAACATAGTTAATTTTGTAGCATTTTGTCTCTACTACACAATGGTGCCCATTGACATCAGAGCACTGCATTCTTTTCTGTTTTACACACACTAACATAGGATTCAAGAAAACATCTCTGTGTTCCAGGCCTATGCTTTTTTTTCCTCCTCCCCACAATCATTTCAAGCACCATATAATCTATGGTACAGAAGTACATCTCCTTGGGTACAAGATGCAATGCTCTCAACATGAACAGGCTGCCCAGGGAAGGGGTTGAGTCACCACAGCTGGAAGTATTTAAAAGATGTAGATGTGTTTAGGGACATAGTTTAGTGGTGAACTTGGCAATGTAACCTTCACAGTTGGACTTCATGATCTTAAAGGTCTTATCCAACCTATATGATTCTATGACCCTATTGATTTTATATTGTGCATAGAACATTCACATGTAGATGCTGCCACTGCTGATATAGTCCTTTCAGATCTTCAAGCTTAAATTAAGACTGTAGCTTTCATGTCTTTTGCTGATTTATTAACCATAATCTCATTTATCTTATTTTTCTTTCCATTGCCTTACCAGTGCACCAGAGCTGATGCATTGATATCAACATGCACCGAGGAGCAGATTTATGCCACAGCAGAGTTCCCGGGCAGCAGTGGCATGGTGGCTGGAGGAGCACAGATGAATGAAGGAAGCTACACTACAGTACAAAGATCTGAGCCTACCATCACACTAATACCTTCTTTCACTGAAGATATTCTACAATACATCAAGAGCAGGTGCAGACACAATGTGAGTGAGGAGGAAAAGAAACGAAGTTTTACTATCCTGGCTTTGGCTCTCTGGTACAGCCAGGACCAGTGTGGAGATATTTGGACACAGGTTACCTAAACATTTCACCAAAAGACAGAGTGGAGCATTGCTAGGATCTCAGGTTAGTGTGATGTGAGGACTAGGGATGAAAGCTGTGGGGCTGGTGGGACTGACCACAAGCAAGACTTAGAGGAGGATCTCTTTCCACACAACTCACTGTATCCTATTCCCTATCAGCAGTATTGTGCCTTTGAACTAAAATACAATATACATTGGAATTTCAAAATGGGAAGCGCAGTGAGATCCTACAAGGATCTGCTCACCCTTTCTAACAAATCCACCTCTAATGCATTAGTATTGAAAGTAACCCATGAGAGGAAAGGAAAAGTGAGATGATAGGTGATGCTAATCCTCTGCCTGAGGATGCTTTACACAAATAGGGTCAAGGACACACTGGAAAAGTAGTTCCTACATATGGCCTCTGTTGAAACACCAAGGTTAATAACCTTAGAGAATATTTTAATGTATCCCTTCAAATAGATTAAATAGACACAAAAACACACACTGTTCAGATAAAACTTTTGTGCAAATATGACCTCCTATTCAGAATGGCATTTTGAATACAATTATTTATTTACACAAATGTTTACAGTGCTAGTGAATTCTGCAAAGATCCTGTTGAACTAAAATTTACTTGTAGATTTGTTAATGAATAGCAAAATAAAAGTGGTTTTAGGCACTGCCTCAATTAATGAGCTGTCTTATTTCCCGTACTCAAATACCATATTGCTACATTCACCAAATGCATTGAGAGGGTAATAAAATTGATTAATGAGCTATAACAAGTGACTAATTAGAAGGAACTAAATATATAAGTCTTGCTGACTCTGAGGGACCACCTGCAAATATTTATACAGGAAACTGTGAGTTCTTAAATCTGATGTACAAACAAAGGTTGTACCCACCAAATAGCATCATTGAGGTTGACAAGGTGTCTTCTGGATCACCACACCAGTACAAATGAATGATGATAGTGGTGCCAGACTTCAGCAGAGATAAAGGAGTTATTAACCTGATGCCAGTTCAGGGGGAAGCTGGTGAAGAAGAGGAAAAAACCCAGATATTTAATAGCAGTGTTCTTAAAGGTACCATCTATGAAGATTTCCCCAGGTGAAGGAAAATTCCAGTCTTTGGGGTAAATAAAACAGCCGGAAGGTCTGTTGTCTGAACTGGACTGTGATGGCAAGAAAATGGTGAAAACTGCCAAAAATTTGTTGATATCCTCTAGCTCTAGAGGATATCTAGATTCCACAACCTCGCTGACACATATAACAGTTAAGGCTACTTCACACAGGTATGCAGAAAATACAGCTTCAAAATGATGCAAAAGTTCTTAGAAGAGACTACACATGTTTTGTGGCTCATCTCTATGGTTTCTCACCCTTCCCTGGACTATCAAGAGCCTGCAAAATGAAGGCTGAATTCAAACCTTCAAAAAATATCTAGATCACTATCTGCAAGTGCAACAAGGAGTTTCTGAAGAGAAGCTGTAAACTTTCTGCATCAAGAATTTAAACTGCAATGATAATGCAGAGAAATGTAGACATGCCTGGAGATGGAAGGCTGAAGAAGGAAGAACTCATTCATTCTCTCTTATATTCTCCACTCTGAATTTTACATTTCCATGGATTCGGGTTTTCTAGATGCATAGGAGTCTCCTCCCACATTCTTGCAAGTCATGTTATTGCCTATCCCAGAGCTACAGGCTGTCATGTCTCCTTCCTTCCTGTTCGTTTTCTCCTGAAACAGGACAGCACGCAGATGTATGTGGCTGGCACTCAGAGGAGCAAAGGAAAACATTTTTATGTTGTACCCACAGCTTTTAATTAAAGCTCCAGCAGGATCTTTCTGCACAGGGACCGAGATTACCTCGTACAAAACTGAGAGGGTGGGGCGTGGGGAATAATGAATCCTAGAACACAAAAAACTGTATTCATGAAGTCAATTTGGGCTACTGGGAGGCCAGGGAGCTTTATGGAAATGAGGCGACCAGTAAAGCAACGTCTAAAGACTCCGGGAACAATGGGCTCCACTTTCACAATCCCGTCTGGGAGGCAAAAGCAAAGTGCAGGGCCCTGGTGCCTGTGGCTCCCACATCTCCCTTGTGCCAGCACAGCAGCTGGTCCTGCACAACAGCACATCTCTCCTTCGAGCTGCTGACCCTGACAGGCAATTTCTGCCTGACCGAGTGTGCACACTGCTGGGGCTCTGGCAGTCCTTTTTTTATTTGTTTGTTTGGGGTGGGGTTTTTTGGGTTTTGTGGTGCCACCACCCCGAATGGCTTTTGACTGCCAGGCTAAATAATTTCTGCCCCTCCTCTTCCTCCCTTTCTCCTTTTACAATCTTATATTGTTGTGGACAGTTACCAGGATTTGCCTTGTCATTGTTTCACCAAATGTAATGTTAACACATATTTTGTGCTCTGCAGTTTTCTACCCATGCCATTCACTATTCACTCTACTTCTTGGTTTTTTTCTTCAGAATTTTCTGTTTTGTCTGAGTACTTTTCATGTGGAAGCTGCGTGTAATAATATATTTTCTACCATAGCTATTATAATTTGAATTGTGGGAGCAGGAAACTGTTAAATACTTCAACATTAAATTTATTGTAGAGGATCTTAAAATACGTTCTAGAAGACATTTTGGATTACCTTGAAGCAGTAGACTCCAGATGCACCTCCCAGTTGGCAGGTAGAGATGAACACAGCTAGCAGGTCCCACCCAAATTTTAGACTGGGGCCCGGATCAACGTGATTTTGATTTTGGTCCCCCTCATGGTCTGTGTACCTTGCTTCCCAGAGAAATTATCCCCATGCTTTCCCACAGATCTCCCAGTGAGGTGAAGCAAGGGGGCAGGACTGAAGGCAGAGGGGCTTGCAGGGAGCCTCGCTCAGGGAGGGCTCATGGGCTTAGTGTGAGCTGAAAGGGGGAAGGAAAATAAAGGGAAGACAAGGTTACAGCAACATGTCTCTGGGTGGTACAATGTCTGTGGGTGGTAGAACTCTAGAGCTCAAGCTAAATTTTTCTCATTAGTATGGTGTGACTGGCTATTGTCAAAAAGCTTAACTTTGCAGTAACTGCTAACAAAATATTTGGGAGTGTGGCAAAGAGGAAAATGTTTAACTTACACTCTAGCACTGCAAAGCAGAGTGTGATTTGATGCATTGTATGACAAGTGGACAAAGCATAGCATGAGACAATGCCTCAAAATTCCTCAAAAAAGTAGTCTTAGAAAAACAGCTATAAAATACAACCTGGATACCTGACTTACCCTCAGCTTATTTAGTCATGACCAGGGCTAGAGATGTTTAAAATCTGAAAGGCAAGCCTTATTTAAGGGAAGGCAAGTGCAATTTCAGTTGTGCAACTGCACGGTTGTATATTGAGACTATCCTCAGTGTTCTCTCCTGGATTGATGGCAGAGATAAAAGCAGAAACAGGAGCTGGATGTAGCAATTTCTTGCTTCCCCTCTTGCAGCAAATTCAAACTTTTGGCTAGACAGAAGCATAGAGGAGTCCAAGGCAAATGTACCTCCTGGTATCCCTTGATTCTGAGTACTGCATTTCATTTGCAGATTTTCTTGTCATCTATGCATGTGCTAAGCTTCGATCCTGTTCTGTATTGTCCTCCATCCTGCATGCATTGTATACAGAAAACTTGCTTGAGAAAAGGAGGAGAGTGGTAAAATAATGCTTCAGTTCTCCCCCAGTTCCTCAGGTTTTTCAGTTCTCTTCTAACAATATGGAAACATTATTTTTACTGTCCTTATTGAAAAATCCAGAAGGAAATTTTGCCAAGTCTTTCCAGTATTGGAAACTAGCATGTTGGTTCAAATCCAAAACTGAGTACAGTTTTGTGAAGTCCGCCTGGGTCCCCACAGACTTGGTTCCTCTTGCTACAAACGCAAAAAGTTGTGATCCTGCTGAAACCAAGATCTCACATGTTCCTACATGACTTAAATGAACACATCTTATCATAGTTTGTGCTAATGCCTAACCTCTTTGCAAACAAACATCTTTGATAAAATCTTGAAGTGAATAAAAACCAGGGTGTAGCCAATGCTGGGCTACTCAATATAACCAGATTTTTATTCAGGTAGTTTTATGAAAATCTGTTTCCAGTAGACTTTTGTCCTCTGGCTGATTTACACCTAGTGAGGTTCAAGTTCTGATCAAGTGTTGGCTTTGTGTGGGGTTTTCACAGCTTCATCTTCTGTGTATTTGCTCTGGTGTGGTAGGGCCTGACTTTATAAGCTCTGACTGCAGCCTTCCCCTCTGTTGCACCATGGCCTTTCTCCTACACTGACAAAGAACTTTTTCCTCCCAGCCACTGGCTTTCAGGAAACAGATTTTGTTGACACCTCTGCCCCCTTCCAAATTGTGTTGGCACCTGTGAATGGGCTCAGATCTCAAACAGTCAGGCAGAGGTAGATGGAGAGTTACACACATACAATGTGGTTGCACAAGTGTAATTTCCTTTGGAAACCAGAGAGAAGAGGAAATTCTCTCAAAGTGCATTTTACGAGCCTGCGTATTTTTACTCTTTGGATGTTTGAATCCATGGTGTCCAATCTGAATAAAATGTGTTAGCAATCCTGCTTATACTGTGCTGTTTTGCTAGTGGGGGCCCTGTGCAAAACTACCACTTAGAAAGAAGTGTACGTAAGTGTACATAAGTGTATCTTTTTCTGTGGGAACTAAGCATCAATAGGTGTTAATCCATGCTTCGCTAGTGAAGCTTTGCTCAGTAGCAGTGATAAACTCAGATTGGACACAGCTCCACGCTCTTTTTACAAGATATATAATTTTGATGCCTTCATCACTAAATGGTCACAGAGGATCATAGGATGAGTGTTGATATATCCATAGTAATATTATGTCACATAGTAAATCCTTGCTAACAAAACTGTGAAGTCAAGCATTATTATTTCAGATGTATCCTGACTACTAGAAAAGCTAGAAAAGTTAGACTAATGGCCTTTCTTCCAAACAAGTTAAACCTACCTATGACTACTTTTCCCAAAATAAAACAAACAAACAAACAAACAAACAAACAAGATTCTTCCCAATGACCCAATGATACCAATATTTGTTTCTTTACTTGGTTGTCTTGCATTTTTGCCAGATGGACTTCTTTGACATTAGTGTTCCTGTAAAGCTAATTGAATCCCTCTATTAATCCCTATCCTTTTCTTAAGTATTTCCATCCCTAAACCATGCATACCTTTGTTGAAAGTCTGAAAATTATGCAGCCAATTCTGTTAGCAGACCACCAAGAGCATGGCCTTCACTTGTGAAAAGAGCTGGGGAAAATGCTGTGTCAGCAACCCAGTGTAAACAATCTCTGTTATTTTATACAGCATCTTTTTTCTGCTCTGGTAATAACAATGTGAGTTTTGTTTGTGACCATGGCAGGATTTTGCTTGTTTATTGCTTTTTTTTAAGTCACAGCACTTCATAACAATCTCCAGCTCTGCATTTTACTCCCTAGCACTTTCATCAAAACCTCCAGAGTATGTTGGAAGTACTTTTCCCCACAAGCTTTCTTTTTGATTAGAAATTCATGCTTTCGAACTGGAAATCACCTCTGTTCACCAGAGGAAAGAAATAATTTATGGCTAGGTTCATTTAGCAGTGCCTTCTCATGAGCAAAGATCAAACATTTTGTGAAGGAGGGAGTTGCCCTTCCTGGCATTACTGGTCAATGCTGAGGCTTTGCTAAGAGCTGGCCTGCACAAGATGCCACTACTGCTGTTTCCAGAGATGCTGGGCACTCAGGAGCATGCTCTGCTACAGAGCAGAGCTCCTCTTAAACTCTTATTTTCTCATGAAGACCTTTGGTTATGAGCAGAACCCAAAAGGGTTCCCAGGGCAAAGTGACATGACCACAGCACTGTGCAATGTTTATCCAAGGGCCCCTTCCAGCGCCCTGCTGATGCCTCAAGCACTGGGGTATACTTAGCCCCCATCTTCTTTGCAGAAACATCTGTTTTGTCTGGTGCAAAATGTTTGCTTTTTTACTTCCTTTATTCTCTAGGATTTCTTTAGTGAGAGGATCTTTTTTCTTCACTGAGTGGTCATCCCTAGCTCTTATGCTTCCAGGCAGTGAGGCAATGAGACTGCCCAGCTTCTCTCTCAGCACCTCTGTGAGGCACATGCATTGCAATAGTGCAGTCCCTGAGCTCAAATACTTCAAGCTTTTCTTACTCTGTTTTGAACCCATGTCTATCAAATTAATTCTCCTAAAAAAAAAGTTGAACAGTCCAACACATTTTGAATACAGCAAGTGTTTCTTGCCTCTCCCCCATGTATTGTTGCTGCCTCAGTAATTCTGAGTTCACATTAACACCTTAGAGAGGACAGAAAGTGACACTGTCCTGAGTTTCACTTGTTCATGGCTGGCCCTCTGTGGCTTTCCCTTCATGTTGCTGTCAAAGGGATGACATTATCATACACCAACATCCAGCTCAAAAGGAGGAAGAATTTGAATTGGTTTTACACTGATAACCCAAGCATCCTCTGATGCAATGTAATCCATGGGTCCCAGGCAGAACCCCTTAGGGGTGACACTGCTGTCCCTGCCCCAGAAATACAGGCCCACATATGAAATTTTATTAGCAAATGATGTCTCGGTGTTTTCATGCAGGTCTCCTGACCTGGGTATCCTGACAGGAGCTATGCCAGTCCCTCCAGTTCACCATCTCAGCTCTCCAGCTTTCAGTCTTTTCAGCCTTTTATGAGCATCTCTTCCAGCTCTCTAGTTAAGGATGAATTTCTCACAGGTGTGGAGCACACCATGGTGTCCATGTGTCCATGGCACAGCCTTGCACAGTCCCAATGGAGGTTTTTATCAACAGATCCAAATGGTTGCCAGAGTCACAGACAAGGAAATAAAGGAAAAGCAAAGGGATGTGGCTGACTCAAGAGCAAATCCTTCATTCACCCCACACTGCTGCCTGCCCTGCAGGCATGTCTAGGATAGGAATGAACCACAAGTTTCTGATTTATTGCAAAATCTCTCAATTAACTGATACTGAGGGATTTGCCTTCACCCCAGTGCTATGCTAACCTCCAGGCAAAAGATGCTCTGATCCCAATTTCTACTTGTTCTGCTCACACCACATTTTTTCCTGTTAGCCAAACAACAGAGTGAGGCAAACAGGCTTATTAGTGGTAATATTTTCTACATTTTCTGATAAGCTGGCATTACCTGCCTCAGCCTCTTGTGTGTGGGAGGGACCTGCTGGTCCTGCTGTGAATAACCACCACTGGTTTTGTGTTGCTGAGCAGAGCAGTGGAAAGCTGATGATGAGAAATGTGCCTTCCACCCAAAACAAAAGGCACAATCTCTGGCATCATTTGCATAGCTACCTTCAGAACTGATCTTAACTGTATCTGTGTTCAGTTTTTTAAGTGGGAGAACTAGAAAAGCATTTACAGAAGCAGAGCATCCAGAATACACTATCCAAGAATAGCCATATCTGACAAATCATTAAATGGATTTTTTAATAGGAAAGTGTATGTGTGTACATTTCATTAGAGTTTGGGGGACAATTTGCCTCAGAAGTCCCATAAAGAAAAAAAGCAGAGCTCTCTACCATGAACTTTATGTGCTATTATATTGTTGAACCATCTTGTTGCATGAAAATTCAAT
The DNA here is from genome assembly GCA_013397075.1 of Rhabdornis inornatus. Lineage (NCBI taxonomy): Eukaryota > Metazoa > Chordata > Aves > Passeriformes > Rhabdornithidae > Rhabdornis > Rhabdornis inornatus. The sequence continues at coordinate 75,746 of VWZS01009142.1, forward strand.
TTATGTTTTACACATAATTTATTTTCCATTTAAATGGCTTTTTAATTACTCTCTAGGCAGTAAGCAAAATCAAATATAATTTATGACACTTTTAGTAACAAATCCATTGTTCATTTTCTACAGAGCACACCAGCAAGGCAATGTTGAAGCAGCTTTTATTCAGACAGCTCTGATGTTTTCTAAAGAAAACGTGTGCCAGGTCCACAGCCTGAGAGTGAATCTTTGTTTTAGGAATGATCCACATACAAATACATAAAATGCTCTCCCAGCCAAAAGGAAAAGTGTTAGCGAGGCTTTTGGAGAGACTGAACTGCACAATAACACAGCAATTGGTACTTCCATTTGGCAATGCTGGCTTTTGCTCTAAAGAGAAATTGCCACAGTGCACCAGACATGAATAAAAATCATCATGAGTAAATAGCAGGCTATTTATTTGGAGATCATACTTCCCTACCATCATTCAGCACAATGAAGTTACATGTGAGTTAAATAAATTAAATACATTTCTCATTTGTGTTTTTATGCCTAACTCCACAGTCCCTGATGCCATGCAATCATGTAATGAAAGACAGATGCTGCTTTTGCAGCTGAAACAAACTACACACAGAAATGGAAGATGTAATAGAGATGCTGAGTTATCAGATCTTATCAATTTAATGCTTGTGTTCAGAGCCAACCCAGGAAAATTTTTTCTTAAGTGCTGCAATTAGGAAAATAATCACCAGGACCCCATGTAGAAACGGTGGAGAGGGATAGTTCTTGCAGAGGGGGACTAAGCTGAACAAAGAAGAGGTGGATCCAGCCCTGAGTGCTGAGCAGGATTAGCACCCACCGAGCCGGCAGGAGATGGAGCCAGCCCATGATCCTGGCCCGGTTTCTGCACAGGCTTCTGCCATTTCTACTCTCCCTGCACCAGCAGGACACCTGTCCTCTGCTGTCCACCACCAGCCATGTGTGATCTCCACCAAAGCTCCTGCTGGGAGCTCCTCATGCACCTGAATGCAGAAAAGAAATCTCAGCTTTCCAAGAGATTTTACGTGTTTTTCTTCTCCTAAACACTGAACAGTTGCTGCATGCCCTTGGCACTATATTTGGTTGACATTCCATGTCTTTATATTTTCCTGTTTCTGTTATTTTCAGTTGATCCTACGGGAAGTTTTCTGAATCATAAATACACCAATCAATGCTCTTGTTTTGTCCTCCATGGAACAATTTTTATCTGAACTTCCATTATACTGTGTTTAATAACAAAAGAGCTGTGTACCTATCATAGCACCACAGCTAGCCCACAAGGCTTTTATCTTGAGTAACATCTAGAGTTCTCATTTTTCCAGTGGTCTTTTTGATTAAACTAAGAAGTAACAGATTTGCAGACAAAAACTTAGAGCTTTGTGACATTTTCTGCAAACCAGGTAACATTCAGATATTTTGTTGAAAGATATGTTATTCATCAAAATTATGTTTTTTAGGAAGACAGAAACTATTCCTAGAATTTAACAGATCTTGTGATTTCTCCAGGTAGAAAATGAATACTAAGAAAAAAGAAAAAAATATTTTTCTCATTACTTTTCAAAACAACATTTGGAGTAATAAGCTAATAATAAAGGGAGGTTAAATACCAAAAACTGAGTTTAGCATTTACTTTTAGATCAAATAAAATACTTGGTTTCTATCAAGCACAACTTAAAAACCTCCTCACTTCTTTTTTTTAAAAAAAAGTCATGCAATTTAAAAAGTGGACTTTAGATATAATGTGATTCAGCCATCAGACTGAAAAATACTCTGGTCTTAGTTTGGGCATCGACAGCTGATCCAGCCTCAAGAATGATCACAGGAAATCTTGGCTTCTAGGACCTGGTGTTATAGAAGTGCTAGTAGTAATTCAGTATCAGAATTTCAGTACAGACTACTCTGTCTGGTACTGCCAAAATACTGCACAAAAGACCTACAGTGCTTGATAAATTATGTAAAGCTGCCACTTATTCCAACCCAAACCTCAGAAGACTTTGCAGTGGGTGTCTCAGATGGGCACAAGCAGATTGGGTATCGCTAATTTGCTGTCTCCTCTAGATCTCAGAGGAGCTTGGCTGTGGTTGGAAATCACCAACACCACAAAATGGAGGAGTGGATAAAAAAGAATTAAAGCTGCTCCACAGACATGACAATACCAACTGCAGAGATCTTACACCACTGTTGGGGCACTTGGTGCTGAGTGCAGTGAGGGACTGGATACCAGCTAAGGGAGGTGACTCTTGTATTGTACCCTGTGACTTCCTCAAGCCTGTGTCAAAGTCTTGGTGGGAGAACCCTCCTGTTTGTCAGACAAGCTTGCCCAAAGAGTAATCACTGTTGGTGGCATCTGTGACTCCCTAGTGACACAAGGACAAGTCAAAGCCTGGCATATCCTGAATTCTACAAATTGTCTTTTTTTCCCTCCCCACTCTAATGAATGTGGTAAAGGATGATGGTATTGGCTCTGGAGGAAATCCTACAGGCCAGTAGTCAGAGCCACCAGGAAGCTATGATCCAGCTGCTGAACTGAACCTTGTGGAAACCAAATCCAAGGAGGATCCACAGGGAAACAAATTCCCAAAGCCAAGCGCAAGTTGATTTTGGGAGTAATTGTACTTTAGAGCTAATTTGACACTGCTATAGGGTGCAGACAACCAGGGTTCAATCCTGTGCTGACTTTGATTTACACAACTACATCCCAAAGTGCTCTATCTGAAATGAGTGCATGCAGCGGCCTTATTTTCCTTTTCTGGAGATATCTTGTGAGTGAAAAACTGCATATGAAGAAGGAAAAAACAAGTCTGTAGCCCACTATGAGCCTATGAGAGGATAGTTTGTAAAGATAGTGCTGAAGGCAGCCTTTCCCAATGAATTACAGCTGTACTGATTAGTGGGGAGTGAAAACAGCCCTGCCTGCCCAATGAGGATGGGAGCTATAAAAGAGTGGGCTAGCTGGTCATTGGTGAGTTGGAGTTTGCTGGGTGTGCTATGGGGAGGTAGGGGACATGAGATTGTGCAAGGGACAGATAAGGTAAGAAGATGCTGTTTGAGGGACAGACAGGGTTAGGTGGCCAGGTAAGGGACAGCTTGGGGGTTAGCCAGTCATACACAAGAAAACTTGCAGAGAGAAGGAGTCAGTGCTGTGTGGAGCTGCCTGTGAGGAAAGGAGTCAGTACTGTGTGGAGTTGCCTGAGAGATGTGACAAGTTTTTAATAAAGGACTGGTAATGGTGCCAGTCATGTCCATCTTGACACCTGCAATGTAAGCTGACATTTTACTGCAACTGGGGTGCAGCTATCTATGTCCCTCACTCAGAGGAGAGTGAGCTCTGGAGGTGTGCTGAGTCTCTGGCATCTTGACTGTGCACCATTGGCCATCTCAGATGGGTAGCTCCCAACTCATTTTATTTACCAAGAAATCCTTGGACCTGAAAAGCTTCTCCTAGTTTTGTCAGAGTGGACAAAAGTTTCTGAGTTAGCATAGTATTTTCTCATGGAATGTGTTTGAAATTAAAAAAAAAACTGCAATAACCCAAAACCTGACAAGCTCTAGGTATGCTACATGTGTGTATTTGATTATGTGAAAGTTGTGTGGTTGTTTTTATTTTTAAAAGAACAGATCAAAAGTGTGTAGCGTATCTCATGAATATTTAATTTCCAATGAATTCAACAAGAATTCCTTATTAAATTTAACTGAAAGCAACACTGAACCACCAATGCTTCTTTTTGCTTATTCTGACATTTTAAGTAATTTAATTCTTATAATCAAAGCTACTTATTCCTACCATAGAAAGTAATGGAGGGCTTCATTTAGACTTAACTCTGTATAAGCAGCTCAAATAACTTCAACTTTATGAACATGTCAATCATCTGTTATAGTTCTACAACATCTGCTCTAGCTATTTGCTCCATTTGGGGTAACCAAGGCAAAGTGATAATTTTTAAAGGACCTCCAGGACTTAGAGGTAATTTTTAAAAAGGTGTTAGGCTGACAGGCTTCCCCACACTTAAAAACATAAATCAAAAAACAGTCTCACAGATTGCCTCAGGCTGAGCCATGTAATCCCACTGGATATAGTTCTCCAAAGCACCCAAATACTGCACTGAGGGAAGTACACCACCTTTCTCCCTACCTGGGCTCATTGCCTCCATTGGATGTGTTTTAGAGGGAGCCCTCAAACCGCACAGGAAACTGAGATCGGTCACAGGGTAACTTTTCTCTTTTAGGGTTTGTTATATCTTTTACTACTTTTTAAATATTTCCTGAGAGGGAAGGAGGCCTAGCTACATATAAATTAAAATACACAGAGGGAATCAGCAGAATGAGGAGATTTTTTCCACAGAATTAGCTCAGTTTTAAGTAGCAGGCACATTTGGTTTTGTTCTTACAAATGATTTTCCATGGCTCTGCAGGAACACAGAATTTGACATGTACAGGAATAATCCTATCCTGACAGATCTGACATAATAAACCACCACATTCCTGTGGTATTGCAAAATATGTAAATAATTTTTAGAGTCTGATTTAGTCTCTTTTTTTTATGATGAAATGTTGATGACTTATTATTCATAATGTAAACTGAGCTGGGAGTTAAAACATCTACACATAAAATTAAACAGTCCCCACATATTTTAGAGAACACAGAAGACAAGACTGAGCACAGGGAAATATTTCCATCAGCACTCACAGATCCTGTTGCTCACCACTAGTCAAGAGACTGCTGACTGAAAAGACATTTCACTTTCTTCCCTCCAACTGGAGACAAAAAGCCTGGCAGCATCTTGGAACAGTCTTTCAAACAGCAGCCTGAGGAAGAGCCTGATACAGCAAGGAACACAAAATGTGCTTGCAGTTGTCATTCCCACTTAGCTAATTAGGAACCAGTTTATTTTCTGGGTGCACCAATGCTTCCAAAGCTGACATTCTTCAGTTGTGCTCTACTCAAAGTCCAGCTGCAATTACTTGCAAACAGAAAATGGCAGGCATCCTGAGAGCATCCCCAGCATTAGGGGAGGTTGCTATGACCCTAACTGGCTGGGAAAAGGATGGTGACAGCCTGACTGGGGAAGCCAGTGCTCTGCAGGCTGTATGTGAACTTGTGCTCAGCATAGAGCCCTGACTCCCCAGGCAGATTGAACAGTGGGCTTGTGGAAGAGCAGTGATGTTCCCAGATGCCCAGACTTCCCCTGGGTGCTGGCACAAAAATGAGTGAAGGTTGTGCATTCCAAGGGGCAGCTGGGATGCAGCAGCATCCCTGGGAAGTGCAGCCAGGCACTGCAGTTTCCATGTAACCCTGCAGGGAAGACAGCATGCCACCCAGTACTTTGGAGCCTCCACCTTGTCCAGGCTTTAAAGCAGGGCTTACAGCATTCTATTCCAGTGGTTTATTTCTGTTTGCTAATGCTTACAACCATTTATTAGCTCCTCCGCCTTTCCATATTTTTTCCCTTCTTGGTGTTTTTTGTTTTTTATTTTTTAATTATGCTTTCAGAGCTACTGCTTACCTCCTGTGAAGGTATTTGAAACTGTGCTATGTATTTGACAAAAAGCTGCCTGCCTGCTCTACAGTGTGGGCTCTGTGACTATTAAAGAACTATTAAAGACAGGAGAAAAAAGTGCAGACTGCACAAGGAGCTTCAGTGTCCAAATCATCGTGGCAAGCAGGCAGGAAGTCCCTCTCAGTGGCACGCCGCAGGCTGTCCCACAGAGAGCTTGCACAAGGCCTTTTGAAATTAGAAAATAGCATCACGTGCTTCCTGTGCAGATTTGAAACTGAAGAGGCACTTTTCTGCCCTGAGCTCTGGCAGGGGCTCAGCTAGCACAGCCTTCTAGAGGGATTGGTTACACCTCTGCAATTCCCTCTGCTCCCACCTGCTTTTCTTCAGTGCATAAGTGCACTTGGGACACTTTCTGCCCCTTCTACCAGGAAGATTTTTACACTGTTTGAGCAATTGAGCATTTAGACAATTCAACTGTTTCATCTGGAAAACTGGATTTGATATGCTGTGTCTTGACATCAGTTACAAGGAGGTCTTCTTGTATTAGGCTTTTTGTTTTTCCTCCAGTACTTCTAAGACAAAATCAAAGAGTACTATTTGAGATTAAAAGACTCTTCTTTCATTATTTAAGTTTTGGGTGCTTCATTTTTCAGCTTTAGTTCCAGTATCTGTCATGATGGAAGCAAGGATATCTTTGCAACTTCTAAAGGTTGATGAAGGCTGGGTTTGGGTGGCAAGTATGCAATTAGTAATTCTGCAGAAAATACAACCAAGTAGCAGAAAAGTGCATACAGCTTATTGGATACATAGCTCCTCAATTTTCAATTCCAAAGGAGCTGGCTTTCAGATAAAAAACTACTTTCTCTGGTTTTCTGCACTTTCAAGTAGAGAGACTTTAGCCAGACCTCAAAATATGCCAACCCCCCCATGCTCTCAGCTAATGGCATTCATGGACATTTGCATGTAGTGTGGTAATGGACGATGAGCCTATTTGAAAATCTGTCTGCAGTGATAGGACTAGGTACTGTAAGAAGAAAGATCTAACAGGAAAAAAGAGTTTCAAATCCTAATTAAGAAAACCTTTCTTGAAAATGGTGTTTTCCAGGAGGAACCCCAGCTTCCCACAGTTTCCTTCTCTTTGTCAGAAAACTCCAAAGCCCAAATTATTTGTCAACATGAACCCCAAATACTTTTCAAATAAAAATTTAGTAACAGTAAGCACATATGTGGGCAAAAATCATACATAGCAACATGCAAAATCTGTTTCATGCTGTTCTAATCTGTTTCATTAGTTTTCTTCCCTGGATAAATACCATTCCCACAACTTAAAAAAAAAAAAGAAAAAGAGCAAATAAAAATTGTAGACTCCACAAATAATCTCTTCATAGCCACTCTAATCCCTGCTATCAAGACTCATTTTTAACCTTCAGTAAGCAGCCAAGCATGACAATTAGAAAGTAAAGCATTAAGAAAGGCTCTTTTGAAAATGCCCATCCCCACACAGTACTTCCCCATCTTAGAGATTATGGTAATTATGATACAGACTATGGGCTGGCAGCACAGGGTGAGAGGCAAGTGGGAGTATTCATAATCCTTAGTCCTTTCTTTGGCCTGTGCAGAGCAGGAGGGAAGGTAGATTTTGTTTCCTTAGGAACCTGTTGGAAAACAGTGGGGAAAGAACTGCCAAATCATGAATGTGTGGACTGGGATTCACAGATCCTTGGTGTACCTAAAGAGGTGTCAGGCTAGTCCCCAGAGCTGGCTCCAAATTTTATTTTGATACTGAATAGTTGATCCTGGTAAATTGCAGTGACTCTCTTTCAAATGCTGGACAGGAGCCTTTATGATAACTTTCCCCCTTGAGAGCTGTGGTGCATAGCTCTCCCTAGCTGCTGCTCCTAAAGCAATTATGTGTTGGGTTGTTGCAAGAAAACCCACACAGGTTTCCTGTTGCTCATGGTTCAAGCTAAAGGTTGCACACAGCATGAGCTCAGTTCTTTACAGCAGCTGATTTCTAGTATGACTACAGTGAAGGATCTACAATTAACTCTATTTCAGCCAAAAAATAACTTCTCAGAATAGTTAAAGCCATTTGGCACGAAAAGGATCATCCCAGCTCCTAAAAAATAAAAGAAAAAAACCTCAAAGAGCACAAGATATGGGTATCTGTAGTGCCTAGTATAGCATCACTAAAATTATAAACATGTCCATGCTTCAGATCAGAGCAAAGCCTGGTAGCTAGCAGCCACAAAAGGACAGTGTCATTGCAGCATAGTAATCTTTCCACTGCTGTGGATTGCATCCCCTGCACAATCCTCTCGTAATGGCTTCTCTTCAGTTTGTTCCCCCTGGAAACCAGAGGCACCTGAGGCATGAGAGGGAGAAGGTGTGGGTCATTGTGTGCCAGCAGTGCAGTGGGTGCCCTGCCTGCCCTGGGTAAGGATGTGCAGGGGAGCCCCTAAGCAAACTGCCACAGAGGAGTGGCTGTGGCACTGCAGAGACACTCTGGGCTGGGGACAAGTGGGCCATGGCCTGCACAGGGTCCTGCACACGTGTGTTCACCTGCACAGGGACCTGCACACATGTGTTCACCTGCACAGGGTCTGCACTGCAGTGCTGATGTTCATCTGTGTAAGCTCGTGCCCAGAGCTGACGTCAAGGAAGTTGCTCAGATATAAATTTTCTTGGAGATAAGAATCACCTTGTCTTCCCTCATGTGAAGTCCCACTGGGGATGCTGCTACCATGGCTTTGAGGTTTGTGTTTGTCAATGCTTCAGGCAGGTGCTTCAGAGAAATGCAAGGAGACTACCAGTACATACAGTTTCAGTATCTGTCCTCATCTGACAGATGAGGCACCCTTCAAAAAAGGCAGGAAGGAGCTGGCACTGCTTTCAAAAAGTGATGTTCTAAGGAGGTGAAGGAGATGGCTGTCACTTGATAAGGCTACAGCTCCCCTGTCACCATTCTCAAGCAGAAAGCAGGAAGCAAGGCTGGGACTGGATCACTAAAATCTTGTGTCACCACAAGCTCCTCTGCTATTTTCTATGATGAGTCTGGAAAAAAAATACTAGTTTACAGAGTCTGAGAGCTAAACATACCCTGAACTGCTGGTGTAAGGGAAGTGAGATGAGCATCTGTGTTAAGCATTACCTACCTCTGCTAACAAGAGAACAGCGCTTACACGTTTTTTCAAGCCTTGATCCCAGAACCCCCAAAACTGAGAGAAGTGCCACTTGAATCCATTACCAAATGATGCCAGCACTACTCAGAGAAACATGAAATGTTCAGTTCTGCATGGGTGGGGGACAATCACTCAGACACCACTATGCAGTAGTGGTATGTAATAGTTCTGCTGGTTGTTTTAACCTCTATGGTATAAAGTCCTCAAGTTAGACCTAGAGTTTACTTTGGGCTCTTGATGCTTAGTTTCACCTACTAGTGAAACTAGGGGTAGTAAAAGAATGCATACACTTCAGTGTCTTTCTTTTAAATGTTTAAATCTTTGAAACGAAGTCCAGAAACTCTTGCTCAGCTGCCTCACATCATAGAGGTTGTTAAATTTCACAGGTATTTTCTCTATCCCTGTGGAATTCTCCAAGTGCTTCAAGTCTAGCTCCCTATATCCAGAAGTATCCTAGTCCTGATTAGACTGAGCAACAGGGCACATACCTGTTCCCTAAGCCCATTTTAGAGTCAAAGTATTCCTCCTCTTTCCTCCCTTGGGAAAGCCAGGTCAGGCAGATTTACCTTGGACATTCCTGCTGCTTAGCAGCATGATCCTTATGGAATTCAAGTGTTCCATTAATTTAAAAGACTTATATAGCAACTACTACTTTCTTTTCTTATAACTTCACATGCTCTCCCTATGCTCAGGGATAACTTCTGCCTGCTTTGCCTAGATATTTCCCTTTCTCCTCACTGTGGATTAAGGGATTTCTGATTTTATCAATAATTTCTTGATTCTTGGTAAGAGTTCAGCAACATTTGCCTCAAGTACCTGGCACTTGCAAGGCAAGCCCAGTCTTTCAGTGAAGACTGCCAGAGGGCTGCAATGGATGTCCATGATCTGACGCATGTAGGCTGCAGACTCAGTGTGCTCAGCACCTGAGACATCCATGGCAGCCTTTTCTCATATCCAATTTGCTCTTCAGCCTGAGAGAATTCTCACTCTCCATTTTTCAAACCCTAGGTTATTCAGGTTGGGTCCTGCTGATAAATTAAGATCACTGCAAAGACTGAAATGCAGAAGGTGTCACATAGATAAAGTGGGGGAACTGAACTCAGTCTACCTCATACAATACACAACCATCCAAACCTTTAGTTATTTAAAATACATGGTGGATGGGACATCAACACACTCTAATTTGCTGTTGAGGCTTCATGTTTGATGTGAGAGTAGCAGCTTCTTGGGCACCTCATGCAGTCTGGTCATTTTAACCCACTGTCCACCTCTCCTGTAGCCAGAACAGATAATTCCTGTCACAGGACATGGGTGGCTCTGCCAGTATGGCAGGTGACCTCCACTAAACCTGTCACCAAGGCACAGGGGCACTCCTACCATGTGAGAGATGGGTCACCAAGTAAGATAGAGAACACTTGCACAAGGTCATGGCACAGGTTCCTGTTATATCCTGCTCTTGGGCCCAGGCTTCAGACACAGAGCAACAACAGAAAGCAGGCAGCAGGACTGACCACTCTTCACCTGACCCACATCCTTCTTGTGATCAATTCTGTGATAACTTGGCAAAAAAAAAAAAAAAAAAAGACAGCAGCTACCAGCAATACAGGCCAGAAGGAGCTTGGCAGATCAAGCCTGACCCAAAGTGAACTGGGCGTTACTTTAACAAAAAAAAAAAGTAAATATTTCACCTCCAGATGTAGTAGTTTAGATGCTTGTTAAAAGTGGCATTGAAGTAAGTTTTTGGTTTCAGGTTACACCTAATATTATAGGAGAAATAGCTACTGTGGAAAGCAGCTATTCTGCTCCTACCTGGTCCCTCCTGCCAGTTCTTGTGCAGGTTCCAGACCTTGCAGGGTGAGTCAGTTCAGCTGTCTGAGCTGGCAAGGATCATCTGTGCAAAAACAGGAGGATGAAAATATTTTTCATTAGCTCAGTTACTACATGCTCTCATCCTCTATCCAGGAACTGCTAGATCCAGTTTGAGTCAGAAGGTAAGGCCAAGAAGCAGGACCATTTGGAAGGTCTCATTTTTAGTTGAGGTGTAATACAAAACCACATCTTTAGAGGCCCAGGTAAGGGAATGCAGCAGCTGAGGCTCAGGTACACCGATCCTTCTGCCAACCTGCTGTGGGAAAGTCACCCTTGCCAGCACAGCAGGCACATTTTAAATGCCCACAGCTGTTTGTACAGTAATCTCCTATTATAATCTTCAGTTTCTCATGTGAGCTCCTTTTGAAAGATCATGGTTCAGCTGATGTGTCAGGCTGCTCAAGTCACTGCAGCAGGGGACATTTTTCAGTAGGTGGAGGGTGTGTGTTCAGAGAAATGGTGTTTGATGTACAAACCCATCGCTGGATTGCACAAGAGATGGGCTCCCTGTCATCCTGCAGTGCTGAACAGAGGTGCAGGAAACACAGGTCTAAATCTTAGGGCTGTGACATAAGTGAAGAATACAAAAAAATTATGCATCCAGCAGAAAATCTGGGGCAAAATAAAGTCCTATAAGCCTTCTTGGAGGCTTCCTGCTAAATGCAGCCAAATAACAGATAATGAAGAAAGATGTCAATGTATCCTGTTTCCTGGTTAACTTGTTCTACTCTCTGCAGACAAGTGCAGCTTCTTTTGTCCTCCAAATGCCATTTTAGTAGCTGGAATTTATTTTGTACCACAACATAATTTTCTTTGTAAAGAGTGCATATAAATTGACTTTTTAGCACTGATAGGCACACCTTGTGCATATGTGTTTTATTTACATATATTTCAAACTTAACTGTGCCTGCCATGAGCTCTGACACAAATAGATTTCCCAAACGTTAAGAGTAATCCAAAATCACTAATCACTGGCAAATCCTGGGCATAATGGTACCTGATTTAAAGCCCTTTAAGGTCACTAGAAAGTATTCCAGTGTCCTTCAATTACACCCATAAAACACACATTAATGTCTGAACAAGTTACACGAGCACAGGGATGACAGAACACAGTGCAGATGGATGCCAGACTTCTCCTGTAAAATGTTGTCGAAATATTGCTGCTCTTGCTTTCAAATCAAAAGCTCATCAGGCTCTCTAGGTTTGTATGTTTCTGCAATCATGCTTACTCTTAATGATGGAGACCTGCTATTTGTTTGGCAGCTTCCCCCATATATAGTGTTCTATGTGTCTTATAAAGCCATACAAATATAGGCAATGGAAGTGTGCAGCTGCACAAGGTTGCTTGAATTCTGTGGGAAAGCAGGAACAAAAAAGCAAAAGCTTGAGGAGCCCTTTCTTCTGCATCCCTGCCCTATCCTCATGGATAATTTTTGGCTAAAACCAAATTGGTTTAAACTAGAATTTTCTGTCTGGTAGGAAAACTCCCTTTGTCTCTAGACCCAATCAGAAACCAGTTCTCTGCCTGATAATGTTCTCCTGAGCAAATGCCTCATCCCTTGCCCTGAGGGAATTTTTTCCCTGATTCTGCAAGACTTAATTCTACTGAGGTGAATCTCTGTATCAGGAAAGGGGAGGAACAAATTCTCATGTGAGAAAATATCACCAGGACCTGATTCAAAATGCATGCAAGAACAAGAAGGCAATTGACATGTCTTTGACACGTTCATTCATACTGCATCAGCACATTCGAGCCTTACACATCATCTCTGAATTCTGTTTCCTAGTGATCCTTCTTCACTGGTACCTTTGAATCCCTCTTTTATTTTCCTCAGGTGGCACTTTTTAATTTATATAATTATCAGTAAGCTGGGTCCCGAGAGAAAAATGGCAAAATATAACCCAGATAACCATACAGAGTGAGTGAACACGTGTCCCATGTGTCACCCACGCTCCTCCACACGTCAGAATCACCAAGGGAATCTATGCATCAGCCAGTTCACAAGCAGCACTACACATCTTCCTTCTTCAGCTACCAGAGTTCAGTTCAAAGAGAGCAAAAACCAACCTGAAGCTAACAGAGCTCAGCCACTGTTTTTTAAGATACACCAAATTTAACCCCAACCCTTTTACTCTAACTGCAAATAGCCTCTACAAGCCACTGTGATGCAATTTAGAAAGGAACTCCCCATATTTGGCATACCACTTGCTTCATTCCAGAAACCTTAAATCACACTGACTAATCGCAGACATAGTTTTCATGTGAATATTAACTCTTTTTTCACCGTATTTGCTGATTCCCATGCTTGAAAAGAGAAAGGGAGAGCCAGCTGGGAATTCCAGCTTTTTGTCTGATTTCATTCCTTCACATAACTCCTCATCTTCCTAAAAAACACCTTTCATCCTAGAAGTGAAAAGCAATGTGTGCATTTCTGCTTTATGGAAATTGTATTCATTGCATTCATGTAAGTCCCTTCTATGAAAATGGGCAAGGTAGGTGGCAAGTAAATGCCTGTATATAAATTGTTAAAGCAAACTGATGGAAAGCCTGTAACACCATGGCTCTGGTTTTGCTGTTTATCAGCATTGTTAAGCCATTGTCCTGCAAAGTATTTGTCTATATTTACATAGACAGATACATATATATTTTAATGTAAATTATTCTAAATAAGGGAAGGAGCTGCAAGAAAGAAAGAAAGACAAACAAATGATCACTCACTTCTAATATTGACTAAGCAAACAAAGGAATAAATCCTTTCTTGCTAATTTTCTTCTTTTATAGGTACAGAACATCAAAGAATCACCCAATTTGCAGAGATAAGTCTATCTTTAAAAGCAAGTAAGAGCCTGTAATCAAGAATATACAAGTTGATTAGTCAGGTTGCTACTAAGCTTGGGAAATGAATTAACTCTGTTGCCAAATATAGCCAGATTCTTTTCCCCAGTCTGATTTAACTGGTGGGAAACATTATATTAAACACACTCTTGCTATTTCAAGGGAAGCTAGAAATTTGTAATGTGCTCCAAGTCTGGTCACAGGAGTAAAGAAAAATCTTGAAGACAATATGTTAGTGCCTATTACCAGGCTGGAAGGTTTGTTATGGTACTGAATTCTCCTCGCTGCTTTCTAAGCAGATCTGCCAAAAGAGGCAACTCTCATTTTTCCAGAGGAACTGATGATATGGGCCAAGAAGCTGTAGGATTTAGGCAGTGCTTTCCCTCAGCTGGTTCCTGATGTCCACCTGAGTAGCACACCACTGTAATAGGCTGTGGAGTTTGGGGTGTTTTTCTGCATCCTCCACTCCATCCCTCTGCTCCCACACAAGTCATTTGACCCTCAGCAATGGAGCCTGCCTGCCAGGAGACAGGCACATACATGCATCTGATATTTTCAGGGAAGCAGCTGTTGCAAGCCTTTGCCCTTTCCTCTGTTCCCATTTCTATGTCCTCCTGATTCCCAGACCTTTCAAGAAAATCCCCTCCATTTCCCATAACATACATTTGTTTTCAGCCAGCAAGTAATGACCAGGAAACTAATGAGCAATAGCCATTTATTGTTTCAGCTCCCTCAGAGCTTTATTACTTTGCTTTCCAAACAGGGAGCCTGCTTTTCTTCAATCCTCATTTCCTTTCCAAAATGGCTCTTACAGTTCCTCCTCAACTGTTCAAGCACCTACTCTCCCTCCATACCCAGAACAGCACCAAGTCTGGCAGCCCTGATCAGCAGCTGTTCTCTCTTGCCAACCCATTTTGAAAGAGCCCATCCCACCAGCTTGGGGCCAAGGTCTCATTGCTGCTTCCACCAAGGTTTCCTATCATTCCTGCATATCCTAACCTGCTCTATGTTCCCCTTTGCTATGGCAGTATATCTGCCCTGGAAGACCACCCCCTGTTTATAGCCATTTGGTCTCTCTGTTTGCAGTTCAGTAGATGTCAGGTGGATGAATTCCTGATGTTTCTCCTAACATGCTGTATGCAGACACATGGGCTAGAAATAAGTGTCCAGAGACATGCCAGCAGCATGAACAGAGGAGTGCTGCAGCCATCTCCTTCCTTCACCAACAGAGCTGGAGAGGGGTCTGGAGCAGAAGTCTTATAATGACCTTTTGATGGAGTTGGCATTGTTTAGCCTAAAGAAGAGAAGGCTGAAGTCCCTGGGGAGGACTTTGTTGCTCTCTACAACTACATGAAAAGAGGCTGTAGCAAGATGGGTGTTGGTCTCTTCTCCCAGGTAACAAGTGACAGGACAAGAGGAAGCGCCCTCAAGCTGCAACAGGGAAAGTTTAGATTAAATATTAAGAAAAATTTCTTCACTGAAGGGTGGTCAGGCATTGGAACAGGTTCTAAAAGGAAGTGGTGGAATCACATTCCTTGTAAATGTTCAATAAATGTGTGGATGGGGCACTTGGAGACTTGGTTTAGTGATGGATTTGGCAGTGCTCCGTTAACATTTGGACCTAATGATCTTAGAGGTCTTTTCTAACCTCACTGAATTTATGAACCTATGATTCCTGACCCTGAGGAGGAATGGTGGTGGGAGGTACAGGGTTGGATTTTGGGTTTCCAGGCCCAGGGCGTTGAGTCTGCAGACTGGCATCCTTTCCAGGAAGAGAGTGCAAATGACACTGAAATGTCTCAGCACCACCAAGCCTGGCTGTGGAGAGCAGTGCTGCTCCTGGAGGAAAGCCTTTGTGCTTCCATGCACAAGCTAGCACCACGTCAGCAGCCAGCAGTGAAGGATGAGGTTGTGGACAGGAAAACATATAACAGGAAAGTGAGTTTAAAAACAAAAGGAAGGGGAAGTTCTGGAGCAAAACGTCTGATATCCATGAGCTTAACTGTTTAGTCCCTCTGATGTGTTGCAGTTTCAAAAGTGACAGTCTCTTGGTGAGCAATGGCACGACAGGAGCCAACAGTGATATTTAATATGTGTAACTATTTGCTCAGCAGTGACAGGCCTTGTTCCTCTGTGTACTGAACAAACACAGTAGGGCACACTGCCTGCTCCAAGGAGCTTGTGTGATGGCTGTAGGAGGAGGTGAAGAGAAAAAACAAATGTGCAAGGGCAGTTTGGTGACAATGGCATTACCTGTGCTTCAAACAGGGGGAAGGATTGTAGCCTTGTACATGGTGTTGTGCTCTGCCACAAGGTCAGCAGCACAATGAAATAATCTCAAATTGTGATAGCTGTGATCCCTATCACCATAAAGCTGTTCTACCCAGCAAACCAGCCAGACCAGGACAAACTGTCACTTTCCTCTCTCTAGCAATGACAAGTGATCCTTCCTGACTGAGCAAGGGCTTTCCCACCAGGAAGCCTATGCAGTAACATGTGGCTATGTAAGACTTATTTTTACGAGACAGATGGAGCCTTCAGTTCTCATGTATTTTTTAATATCTCATCATTGTTTATGTGAGTAACTAAGTGATTCTTTAAATTGAGGTCCTTTTATTTCAGGGACAGGCACTGCCAGAAGAAATAATATTTGATATTTTGTGGGCAATAACATGATCTTGGAATGGGGACAGCTCAATCACTCTTGTGTTTTAGTAAGGTCATATTTAACTGTCTCCAACTAATACCTCTCCTATTTTTTAAGTTAGGGGTTATTCTGATGTAGGAAGCACATTTTTTCACGGTGAAGGAGATCAGCCACTGGAACAAATACAGAATGGCTGATTCTCTCTCTGATCTTCAAAGTACAAAAGATACACTGGCTAAAAGTGCTCTGAGGCTCAAAGCAGGGGAAACTGTAACATTACAGTGGCCTGTTAAATGGGGGAAGCCAGAGAAGATCCACGTTTGGTGACTTTCTCCTCTGTGGCTTCTCCATATGTTCTGTATACGTGTCTTTGTCTTGGTGTAGGTAGAATCACAGAATCATAGATTATTTGGGTTGGAAAGGACCTTAGAAATCATCTAGTTGCAATGCCCCTGCCATGGGCAGGGTCACCTTCTGCTTGGCTGGATTGCTCAGAGCTCCATCCATCCAGCCTGACCTTTAACATTTCCAGGGATGGGACATCCACAACTTTGCTAGACAACCTGTTCCAGCACCTCACAGTCAAGAGTTTCTTCCTAATATCTAATCAAAACCTACAGTTTTTCAGTTTAAAGCCATTCCCCTTTGTCCTATCACTCATTAGACACCCTTGCAAAAAGTCCTTCTCTGGCTTTCTAGGAAGACCACTTCAGGTACTGAAAGGTTGCAATAAGGTCACCCTGGAGCCTTCTCTTCTCCAGCCTGAACAACCCCAGTTTCACAAACTTTCCTCATAGGAGTTCTCCATCCCTCTCATCATCTTAGTAGCCCTCCTCTGGACTTGCTCTAACAGATCCATGTCCTTCCCATGCTGGGGACACAAGAGCTGGATGCAGTGCTCCAGATGAGGTCTCATTAGAGTGGAGTAGAGGGGGAGAACCATGTTCTTCAATCTGCTGGTCACACTGCTATTGCTGCAGCCCAGGATAGAGTTGGATCTCTGGGCTGTGAGCACACACTGCTGGCTCCTGTCCAGCCTCTCACCCACCAGCACCCCCAAGTCCTTCTCAGCAGTGCTGCTCTCAAACTGTCCATCTCCCAGCCTGCATTGATATGGGGGCTTGCTCTGACCCAGGTGCAGCACCTTGCACTTGATCTTGTTAAAGCTTATAAGATTCCTGTGGGCCCACTTCTTGAGCCTGTCCAGGTCCCTCTGGATGGATCCCATCCTTCAGGAGTGTCATTTGCAAACTTGCTGAGGGCACACTTGATGCCTTTGTCTATATCATTGATGAAGATATTAAATAACATCCTTCCCTTTGTATGCATCTTCAAGAGCTTAGAAGACCCACAGGTATCTGGAGATAGAAAATAAAAAGATCTGATATACAGTACTTGCTGAAGATGTATTTATGAAATGCATCCACAGAGAAAAAGCCATAAGAAGACCTATTTACTGACAGGTGTCTAGGCAAGACTATCCAATAAATAACATTATCTGTAATACAATTCTGTAATTATGCCATCCTTTACACAGACATGAAGTGACAATTTACAAAGTGGCAATTACTGTGAATGTGTCTGCTCAGGGTTTGGGAAAAGCTAATCTGGATGATAGTTGCTCAGGGAAAAAAAAAGTGGGGGGCAAGCGTGAGAACCATTGTGTCTAGGCAGGCAGTAATGTTTCCTTATGCACTCAGTTATCTGAAATTCCAGTATTTCAGAAAATTTACACTTCTGAACTGCTTCGTCTTATCAATGAAAATATTGTGTTAAGAAGCATTCATGAAAGATAAAGCAGGATAAAATTAATCTAAACTCTGATAAACTTTAATAGATGACTTCAAATCTGCAAGTACTTTCCAACATATTTGATTGCCATTAAAGATATATTTCTGCTGTCATTGAAGTGTAGCTTGGCTTTGTTGGTCATGCATATGAAGGGTTGACTTATACCATTTATAAATGTCATAAGTCATAAATGTAAATCAGCCTCTATTTCTTCAACAATAAACTTGTCTTTATGCTTGATGCATGACTTACACCTTCTAGAATCACCTGTTGTGCACAGATAGTCAGTGGGAGGCTTTATTTAATTTTTTTTTCAAATTTCAGTTTTGTTTTTAGAAAAGTTTAGCTTAATTCAGAAGACTGTGCTCAGGAGGTTTGATTTCAAGTCTTATAAATTTTAAATTTTGTTTTCATAGCATTAAGACATACAGGAACAAGCACTTCTATTTTGCTTTGAGATGGAGTTTCTTAAGGCCAACAGTTGCCAAATAACACCTATGAGAAAGTCTTATCATTCTGGAAATCAAAGCATAGTCAACCTGTTTTCCATGGGAAAACACGAACTTCAGGTTTCAAAACCCCAACATCACAAGGCAATGGACCCCAACAGAGAAATCCAGTTCAGCCCTCAGATGAGCTGAAATGGAGCTCATGTCAATTAAATAGACCAAAATTAAATACATGGATATTTTTCCTGATGGACATGTCATGATAGATAGAAAATAGCAACTTCAATAGTTGTATTAACTGGAGAAAGAATTTTAGAATGAAAGTCCTATTGCTCTCAAGGCTCTTAGTTGCTCAGAAGGGCATTAGGTGGCAAATATTTTTTGGATGTCAGCCTGAGTTCTTCAAGGATCCTTCTGGTGCAGTTTGAAAATTAAAAACACAGTATATAGCCAGGGAGAAGTTGAAGAGATAACACTGCAGAGCAAATAAGGCCCCAAACTCTCAAACCTGGCAGACAGAAAGAATGTGCTAGAAAAACAAATTATAGTAATGAACACCCTACAAACTGCTGTGAAAGAGACAGAACCCATCCTAATCCCTCAACACTAAGGAAAATAAATAGTTTTTATTTACATTTAATTACATAGAAAACTGAACTTATTTAAATAATAATCATCTGGTCAAATTTCTAAATAGAAAAGATGGAAAAGATACTAAATTCCTAGTGCATGTCTGCTTGGCATTTGCAGGCAGTCATGAGCTGGTTGTGCTCAGCACAACCTGTCAAGCCTAAATTAACATACCCTGCAGGGAGCTTGTGTGTGTGTTGCCAGGTGCTGAGCATCTCCCTCACCTGCCTACCTGGCTGTAGCTCAGTGTGTGTGAGCAGAGACCTACCCTAACTCATCTGGAAAAGGCTCAGGTGCTCTATATGTCTGCTCAGGCTCCTGCTGTCATCCAGACAGTCAGTCCAAGGGGTTGGAGTCACACCTGTGCCCTGAATCCCTCTTCAGGCTCCACTGGATGAGCTGGCCAGGGCTCAGGTCTGTTGTCTGAGTTTAAGTATTCAGTGCAATTAGGCAATCAAGGGTAATCAAAGATGGTGTTGGCCCTGCCAGACACTGGTATGAAGGCAACTAACCAGTGCCTAGCTCTTCACTGCCTGCAGCAGGAGCTTGTACACCAGGCTCACAGCACCTACACTACAGCCAAGTGAATGCAGGTGTCCGAGCCTGGTTCTGAGGCTGCCAGCCTAGGAAAAAATCTGGAGCTATTAAAGCAAGTAACATGTTCTAGATGTGTTCATGTGGATAAAAATTTCCTGAACCAAGTGAATACAGCACTGGTGGGAGCTCCAGTAGAACTACTGTGGGGTGGCACCTACATGCATGGAATCAGGATCCTGTTTAAGAAGTGGATTAGATTTAATAACACCTTTCTGGAGATCAAGTAGTATTAAAGCAATGAAAGAAAAATCTGAGCTGAATCACCAGGAGTCATTTCTTTCATCCCTTTTCAACCTGCAGCCACTGAATACCCAAGCTCTTTCTCACTTGTCCCTGTTGAGGCATAGTCCCATTGAAGTGGAGTGAGATGGGGATATGATTGATGGTGGCCAAAGTCTGGCAGCAGAAAATTGTGAGGCAGAACTGTCTCAGGAAAAATGCCACTTTTGCCAAGGAGTGAGTGGAATATCAGGGTTTTCTTCTCGGGTTTGGGGGTTTTCTGATCACAGGATCAAAAGCTGATTAACTCTAAAATCTATCTGGTTTTAGGATTAGATCAAAAACTTAAGTGCCCAAATTAAGGACTGCAACAGCAAATCATGAAGAAACATAAATAGATTTAAGACATGAAGGCAAAATTAACAAGTAGCTCCAAAAACAAAGGAAATCCCTTCATATCCATTGTTTGCTTTTGAGGCAAAACCATTGCTTTTCTTTAGTTACTACTGAGACACTGGGGCACCAGTCAGAAAAGAGGTGAATTTACTACTTCAAGTAAACTGCATGTGTCCTCCCTGTACAGTTTTGCAAATGTCCCTTCTCAGACACTTTCTTATTTTTTCATTCTTCCCTAGTCCTTTTTTCCTCTTAGCCTCTTCATTACGGTGAGAATTTGTGCATGACTCACTTCATTTTATCAAGGTCACATTACTGCAGGGAACGAAGGTAAAGAAGGGACACAGAGGTCACTAAGCAGAAGAAGGGGTAGGCAGACTACCTCAAAATGCATTTGCATCTCAGGGTTAATACTCCTTGAAAAAACTACATGAAATTAAATTGTTTCCCCTTCCTCTTCTCTATTTTTTTTCCAGTCATGACCTTACAAATAACATGGTATTAATCTCAGCTATGTCTTGTATAATGCTTAGACTCCCATCATAAATTGTATTATGAACCTCTTAGGAGAACTGATTCAGCCAAAAAGAGGAGAGGAGAGGAGAGGAGAGTA
>VWZS01009142.1:96518-265529 GCA_013397075.1 Rhabdornis inornatus
GAGAGGAGAGGAGAGGAGAGGAGAGGAGAGGAGAGGAGAGGAGAGGAGACACATTTTTGGTGAATCATCTGGCTTGAGCATGCATTTAAGTGAAGGACCAAAGAGACAGTGCAAGGCTTTGGATGTGCAACCTAGTATGAGAAGAGAGGTACGGAAATCAGATTAGCTGCCACCTGGGATGAACAGGATAAATTGCTCATGGAAATGCCTTTATCTCTCCAATAATTACAAAACAAATCTATGCAACTGTCCTAGGCTGGGCAAACACCTGTCAAACAACTTTAAATAGATAAAACTAATCCTTCTCCTTGAAGATACATGTGTTATTGTGGTTGTTGCTGAGTTCTGGATCCAGATTCCTTACGGGCAGAAAATGGGAGCAGAGGGAGCTCTTGTGTCCTACTGGGGCTTTGTCTCTCTTCCCTGTTCTAGTTAAAAAGTCCTGTGCACAAACTAATCATGGAGTAACACCTGGCCCATTGCACAGTTATTTAACTTAGAAAGTACTGGGTCTATTTACAGTTCTTGATAAACTCAGATCTTTTTTGGCACAGAATTGTACAGACCTAGGGAAATATTTTCTGCTCTGCTTTATTTGCAAGCATTGGCATGAGGGTTTTTTTGTCAGCAGGAACAAGACCATGTTTGAAACACTGAGCAGTTCTACTAGTAGAGCTCCAGCTAATTACTACTCAGCCCCAGCTCATGTTCCTGAAATGAAAAAAAGCATCAGTGCTCTGGGCTACAAAGGCCTGCAGTTGAAGTTGTAGCTCACCTGGTGGCAGGGGTTCCTAATACCCACAGAATTCTATAAAATCATGAAGATGTCTACTGTCCTGAATTTTACACCTTCTTCTGGTACAGTGAACAATTTCCTTCCTTGATTTGTCTCTCAACTGGATTGTTTTGTCCTGGCTTTGGCACAGACACCCTTCAAAATGCAACCCTTTTCACTTCCAACAAAACCAATTTAAATGCAATGGCCTTCTGTCAGAACAAGGTTTAGGCAGGTCTAAATATCTCATACCTGTTTGGATATCAGGTATTGTGGTGAGACCTGGTTTAAATCAGCAGGAGACCTTCCTGATATAGTTTCATGTTTAGCTTTGGACAAAAGGATTTAGGATTCCTTGAACATAGGGTCACTTCCCACTGTGTTCTTGCAGCACAGATGTTTTGTTCATCTGCACACTCATATGGTTGCTGGCATTGATTATTTGGAATGAGTTTTGTTCTAGTAAAATAATTATACAGCAAAGTGGGCCCATCTTTCCTTATTCATTGCATAGAACTTTCCACTTTTGAAGGCTGCATTTCCCAGTCAAGAGAAATGCAGGTGCATAAAGCAGTGTGTTTCTGCTCTGCCACCAGGATGAGATGAGGGTATATAGATTTCATCCTTTAGACTGGCAAGATTCCCTGAACTTCTCATTATGTCCAGCACCTATTTCTACTTCAAAAACTGTTGTGAATATTTACTATTTGAGGTTATATATTCTGATACTTTGCCATTTTTTTGGTCACCAGAATAACGTTAATAGCAGTAAACAAAAATCAGTGGAGAACTGTGTTCTTGCATTGGACCCAGAGAGGGATGGAAAGACAATGTGACAGATTGATAATGATGTAGACTTGATTATTCTTCCTTGCACTAGTGAGGTAAAACAGGCAGGTGAGTTCTGCACTGTCGCTCACCTGGACAGCTGGCATATCAGCAGCCCATAGCAGAAGAGGTTACAATCATTAAGGCATGAAAAATAAACTTCATGTGGCATTCCTTTCCTCTTAACTTTGCTAGGTAGAGTCTTGCATCCAAGTGATCTGTGGAAGAGGCATGTGTAGAAGCCAGCTAAATCCCAAATAAATTGCCTATTGCAATGGCATCCTCTATGGACACTGCAAAGGAGCTGTTTTAACTAGGACAAGTAAGGAGAGAGGAAACAGAGTCTGGTTAATGGTTGGACTTGGTGATCTTTGAGGTCTTTTCCAACCTAAGTGATTGTATGATTCTACG
This sequence comes from Rhabdornis inornatus, assembly GCA_013397075.1. Classification (NCBI taxonomy): domain Eukaryota; kingdom Metazoa; phylum Chordata; class Aves; order Passeriformes; family Rhabdornithidae; genus Rhabdornis; species Rhabdornis inornatus. The sequence goes on from VWZS01009142.1 coordinate 98,533, forward strand.
ATTCTAAATGCTTTGTGGCTTCCTGACATTTTAGCAGCATTGCATGGCCAGAATCTCCTTGAATATCCAGGGCAAATATTGCTTGCTCTGATCAGCTGGTGGGTAAGGCACTGTGGGGTGCTTTGTTATACAAGACGTAAAAGAAGTCCGCAGCAGTGGCTGCTGAAATAATTTAAATCAATCTTAGAATCAGATGATGAAGGAAAAGATATCCCCAAATGTTTATATGACAAGTAACATTTTACCAGAGACATTTCTACACTTTGACTCGCTCCACTCCTGTGTTGCTCCCCAGTATTCACCAGATCCAGCTGTAGTCCATAGCATTTTGTTATGGAAGTAAGTTGACTGCTGCACACCAGCAACAACTGGTGGTTGTTCCCTCTGCAAGCTGCTGAAAGAGGCGTCAAATGGGGTAACAGCTCCTCCAGCATCTGGATGGCAGGGCTGCTGTGACAAGACGAGTCCTAAATCTTCTTTTTACATCCAGATGTTGCTGAGGGAAATGCCAGAGCAAAGTCTGTTTTGTTCTGTATTCACAGATATGTTTTGTCATAAAAGGGCTCAAGGTTTTGAGGTCCTGGTCTTTGGCCATGTGACACCCCAAAGCTAGTATGTACATTGCAAGTACTATGTTTTCTTCATCTGTTTACTAGGCAGGAGGCAAGCTTTTTAAAGGTATTTTGCTTACAATGAAAATCCACTTTCTCCTAGTTTCTTCTATTCCTTGTGTTAAAAAACCTTTACAGCTATAATGGGCATTCTGTTTAATATTATGTGCCCTATAAATAAACGTGCAATTAATGGTGTTCGTTTCAGTTCCTTTCACTATGCAGATAAAGTATGTATTATTCAAAAAGCAAGTCAGCTTTCATTATGATGACATGAATAAAAACACAAGGGAACACATTGCTCTACCAAACCCCAGGACCTAGGCAGCCAGTTCTGTGGAAGGTTTTTTTCCACAATTTAAAGGACTAAATATTTCAACTAAACCTCTGGCTGGAGTTTGTATATTTACATAAATTCTTCTTTTTCCCTTGGGGCCTGACCCTGTTTCCTGAGGCTTGAGTGAGGGACTGGCTTGCTTCTTCCAGCTTTTGAAAGGCTTGTATTTGTAGTTCTGTTTTCTTATTAAATGTAAGTCAGGGACCCTAAAAGTCAGTTTACACCACTTCCAGTTGATAGAAGACTGCTACTTAAAGACCCTTTCCTCCATTATTAGAAATAAGCATTCTTTAAATTACACATTTTCATTAACAAATCACTTGCATAATACTAATGCTCCCCACTCAGATTCCTATATATCATGTGGCTTTGAGACTGCAACATGCTGAGGTCTTCTGGCTCTATTATTTATGTCTCTCACACATGAATAATGACTCTGCTGACATAAATTCATCTAATGGAGGCAACTTTATGCTCAATAAATATTGTGAATATCTTGCTGAGTATCACACACAGTAAGAATCTCTTCATGTGCTTCCCACCAAAGGAGAGGAACTCTCTTCTGCATGGAAATCACTTTAAGCCTGGCTCGAGTTTCAGCCTGTCGCTGTGTGCACTCAAGTGATTGCAAGCCTTGTCCTGACACAAATTGGAAATGAAAGATGTTGACAAAAATTTCAGCAATGTGAGTAATGATTTATGACTAGTTTTGCCCGGGTACCTCAACAACATCTGTGAATAAAGCATTGGGGTTTATGGTAGCAAATAATTCATTAGAAAAACAATTTCAAATTGATTAGAGATTCCTGAGAAAGAAAAAGGAAAGACCAGAACATTTTATGAATCAACATGTACTTCAGTTCCCCTTCTTTAAATATCTGTGGCAGCATGTAAAATTTAGGTCACATCTTTAACCATAGGCACCTGCTGGTGGCATGTTGCCAATCCACAGCTCTGTTGAAGTGTAAAAGTTTATACTGTGACCACATCTGAGAGTCCCAGTTTTGCCTTGGAGCCCAACATGACATCTGAATATGAAACACCATGATCTTGTAAGCTTCATGAATTTTCCCTGTTCTGGACTGTCTTATATAGAGAATCTTTTATTTAATGATAATATCATAGAGAAAAGAAGGCCTGTTGAAGGCAGATGATACATGATACCAAAAAGGTCCTGTAAGTATTCCTAAAATATCACTCTACTTCTGAAAAGAAAATCAGTATTTTCCTTGCCTTCAGAAAACGAAATTAAAATATTTTAAATTATTAAGATATATCCATGTGCACTCTTGAAAATATGGTTTGTCCTAGACTTACAGCCAATTGTGTGCTCTTAAATCATAGCATTTTTGTAGCTAGCATCTGCAATGCCAAACACCAAAAGCCCCACCCTGCAGGAAAATTGTCCCCCTGGACGCCCTTTCATTCCAGACATACCCATTCAGACGCTGCTTTCACAGCCTTTTAATCAAATCAACCCGTACAATCTTCCTTTCACATCACCATCCCGTCTGTCGTGCACAAGCAAGCCAATTTTACACTGCAATTGTCCTCTCATTTCTGAGCATCACATCAACCCCATTTTCACTCTAAAAAGCTAAATCCCTTTTCCAGACTGCCATGAAGCTGAGAGAACTTTATATAACTGCATTTTGAGGAGGGGGAAAAAGTGGCAATTACACTAAAGCACAGAAGCTCTTAAAATGAAGAATTTCTTCTGCTTTGTCCTGTTTCCACCTTATTTCAGACCCAGTTTTTAAGTGCAAGAAGGCTTTAAAGAGCAGTGGCAATTGTAACGAAATCTAAATACTCTGCAGCTGATCCTGCACTTCACCTTTAGGAAATGTAGACCAGAATTTGAAGGGAGACCTAAGAGTTTTGGTGCTTGGAAGCATTTTTGGTCACTTTAAGCCCTCTTTACACGAATAGGGCTCAGAAGACTTTTATGTTTTTGCATTCTAGTATCAAAAGCAGTGAGGATCTCTTTGCAACCTTCTGACATTTTCATGTGGTGAATGGGGTCCAAACTGGCACAGTGATCCTTTTCCCAGCTCTGCCATTTTGTTCTCTGGGAAACAACACTGAACAGTTTGTTTGTCTAATGTGAGGATAAAATATGGCATGGTGTTAATGCAGGTTTGCACACGAGTGGCCGTGACTTAATCAGAAGTTGGGAACACCTAATACTGTGATATAGTCCTGCCAAGATGCAGTCTGAAGGACACAGATAAAAAAATCATATGTAATAGATATGAAAATAATTTTTTTAGCCATAATAAGCACATGAAAGCTCTCCAACTGGTGCTCTAACAAGGAAAGATTTGATGAGAAGTGCTAATAGCACTGAAGGAGTGAAATCAGTGAGAGCCTCATCTGCAAAATAAATTACAAGAGCAGAATAAGTGTCTGTTTTAAGCAGTTTCCAGATCATCTGGGAATTTGAAAACCTTGACATAAACGGCTTTACTGACATTGGCAGTGTGTCGTCTGCTTAACAGCACCAACTCTGCTCCTTTGTATTTTAGCAAGTGCAGTTAGTAATATAAAAGAGCAGTGTAAGAGTTTGTGCTGTGACCACATCTGAGAATCCCATTTTTGCATTTTGGCTACTTGGCATCTGCATGGTCATGCTGGCAACAGCAGTGTACTGGCTTTAGGCAGCTGGTGTGTGAGATCATCTGTAGGGTGCAGTGGGGCTGCACAACCACAGGGAATCAGAGCAGGCAGATGTGAAGGACACAGCTGTTCCCTCCTGTATTGGGATGCTCCCTGGCCAGCCATATCCCATGGCTGCCCAGTAGCCTCAACAGGGCTGAGCAGAGTGATAAATTAGTGTGAATCTTGTGCTTTAAACCTATTGCAAAATGTTTGAGTGAACCATACCATTTTCTCAAAAAGTTACTGAAGCATACCTCTGAGTGCATGAGCAGCTCAAGCTATCTGCCCACGCATGGAATCCCAGGCTCTCCAACTTAATGCTTTTCCAGTGATCACAGAATGGACTTCACCACATGACTACTGTAGGTTAAAACAGCTATGTCATATTCAACCAAATCAGCTGTCACATCAGCTCTTCATTTTTATACAAACAGCCAACAATAGTTATTTCCACTTGCAGTGCTCGCCAGCTGAATCAAATTTTCCATGTATATTTAAACACCAAGGCCATTTTGTTGACAGTAGCTGAAGGAAGAAGCAAACTGAATTCTAGAGAAACATTTTCCATCACACAAAAGGGATCATTTTGTTTATGCAGTTCACACTTAAGGAATCTCTAACATATTATCAAATCTGTGATTCCTCTTCTGGTATGAATGACCTATCTCATGTTGTAAGCTGCCTCTTTCACTGCATTCCACATGAGACAAAAATAATTTAAAATTTTGTCTTTCTGCAACTGCACTCAATCATTTCTATGCATCTATATAATTTTTACTAATTCAGGGTCTATGACTGGAAAGTCAAATGATTTCTTACTAGAGAAATATTAATTGCCCTTTTATAACAATGCTGATTGCATTACTGCTACTGGAGCTGTGCACAAAGCAAACATTGTCTGGTTTTTGTCAACCTAAGCATGGTAAACCTAGACCAGAATCAGTTTAAGCAGGGATGTACTAGTAGTCATGTCAATGTTCTGCCTGACCATTGCTAAACTTAATCACAAGCACATTACTCAATTAGGTGGATGCCTTTTAATGTCTTCTGGCAAAAATGTTCTGCTTTGTATAAATAATTAAATGTCAAAACAAGGATTTCAGTCTAACTATTCTGTCTCCCAAGTGAGTGCCTTCCCAAACTAATCTCACTATTTTCCTCATGCGATGCAATAGAATTTAATTATTTATGCCAAGCAGAACAATTTAGCTAGAGGAGATGGAAATAGCATGCCTATCTACTCCCTCTCTACAGCTTGGGAGTTCCCATGGGCCCTTTGGGACATGAAGTCTATACATTCCCGTTCCTGCTTCTGCGTGGGGAAGGTATGGGAAACGTGTTCACACTGCATGTGTGGGTTTCCTCCTGCTGCTGGGTTTAAGGTGGCATTGCATTCCTTTTATCCTACTGTAAGCTTCTGCACTGGGTCCCAGAGGCAAAGCAGACAAGTTTTATGAGTCCCACTTGTGCTCCAGTGCAAGTTTTTGACAAGGGTGGGTGTATACATGTGTAGAGGCAGCAGCAAAAGTACCTTGGTGGTTTCATGAACCAAAACACAGACCCTGAGAGAACCAACATGATTCCTTGTTATCTGCAGTCAAGCGGTGATGCAGGGATGTAAGACATCCATCAGACATGTGAATCATCCTGGGGATCTGGGCCCTGACTCGCAATGCTGCATCAGATGCTGACTCCACTGTGTGTTTTCAGCACCGTCTCTATACCACAAGTATCTACCACAGCTCATTTGGGATGCTGAATGAATTACATTTTGCTTGACAGGTGAAGAAAGAAGAATGTACCCCTTCTCAAGTACCACTAATCTCACTTACCTAACCTGTCATATACAAATAGTATCAATAATATTATACTACATCAGTCTTGGTGCAACAGAACAAAAGGGAATAAAACAGAACCACAGGACAGCAACTGGCTATGTAGATATGGGCAGTAGCAGCATTTTCTGTTTCCATTTAGGTTATATGAACATTTAGTTTGTTTTTTAATTTGCTTTGCTCTTGTAGTAGAGGAGGAGATCAAAAAACAGTAGATGAAATTACCTCAGTCCTTTAATAAACTGGTGTATTTTTTAATACGAACGTTTTTGTGACAGTTTACAGAAGATATCAGTACTGGGCATTTTGGCATTTTGGTGTTAAAAGATATAGAGAAAAAAAGGATTTTTATTTTGGTGGGATGTTTTTGTTGTTATTAATTTTTTAGGGGGCTCTTTTTCTGCTTTCCTTTTCTCTTTATATTTCCTTCACCTTTGCCTGCCTGGTTCCTGCTCTCTAACCACCACTTCAGGTCTGTTGAATATATCTAACAAAAATGTTACCAACCATAATGTCTCAACATGCCCTCTCATAAAAATACCAGACTTATCAAGTAGAAATCTGTAGGGCCAGATCGCAACTCATTCTGTAAGCTCACTGTAATGTGAAGGAGGGAGGGATGGAGAGACTGAGAGAGTTTTCTCCGGCAATTCCTCCTTCCCTTCTCTTCCTGCAAAGGGGAAACAAGGAGTATCTGGTCCATGTGGACCTGGCACAGCCCTGTGGTTGCAGCCCAACATTAGCAGGTGGCTGGCACAACTCCCTGCCTCACGAGCATCAGAAGGGATGGGGTAGCCATCACGACACTGAGCTTTACAGGGTCTTTTTCATAAACAGTCCTTAAAGATCTGCCACATCTGGGCAGTACCATTTGATGTTCAGCCAGAGGCTGAGACTCTCTGGGCTCCTTGCCCCAGGGCCATGCTTGTCACCATAGGAGGCCACAAGCTCCATGTAGTGCATCCCCCATGTTGCATGGACAGGATGTGTTACAATAGCCTAAAAGTTTCCACCTGCCCTTTTTCTGTGTGGCTTGGCACCCTGCCTTGGATGTCCCTCCTACAATGGCGGTGTGAGAGAAGCACATGTGATCCATAGGAGTGGACCAAGTAGGGAACAGCTTGGTTGTTCTGCTCTGTGCTGACAGCAAGGGGCTTGTGCTAAAGACAGTCTGAGCTCAGCCAGCACATCTCACCTTGCTCACGAGCTGCACAGGAAGGTGACTATTCCAGTAGATGAGGGGCAAGTTCAAATCTGTGCACCTACTCACCATACAATATAGATGCAGTTGTGGTACCTCTGTTTAAATAACATTTGAATAAAACAAAGCCAAAAAGCCTGAGCCTGCAGTTTTCTTGCAGATCCTCTTTTCATGTAGCAAAGCACAGAGGCAGCAGCTTCTGCACTTCGCTGTGAATAACACTCTGGAGAAGCAGCCCACACTTCCTTTGTACCAGAAACAAGAATGAGCATAAAACTGGGGTTATTTTCTCTTTCCCACCATTCATTACTAATTTTTGGCTATAGGCAAAGATCTGAAAGTCAGTAGCATGTCTACCTTCTTGCTTGCACTGCCCTTCTATGGTGCACATCAGAAGACATGTAGTTATTTCTTGCAAGGCAATACACCCACTGCAAGCCTGGTTCATGCTCCCTGGAGTATCTATAAGGTGGGAAATGCAATTAATTCTAGAAGGAATCCTTCCTGCTGGCAGGCAGCCAGAGATAGCAGAGCCGTAATAGCTTTTGGGCAGCCACAGCACAGAAATTACAGCCATTCACCAAGGACGCTCCCCCTGAGCTTCTGCTTTCTTGAAGTAATTGCAGATAATATCACTTGGATTCAGATAGCTGGAGGGGAAACTCAGGCACCAATGAAGCATGAAACAGCCTGGCCTGAGACCTAAAATAATCCTGCATAAAAATTCACAGCTGCCCATTGTTAAAAATAAAAACAAGACCGTATCCCCCTCTGCTTTCCGTCAATGAATTTCCTTTTGTTCCCCTTCCCCCACAGCCTTTTCTCCCCTTCCTGCATGGCTGCCTGTGCTCTGCCAGACCCCATTCCTCACCCTGCAGCACCTGAAGGCAGTGACACTGGCATGAGGGCAAAGGGTGGCTCCAGCCTGCCCACAGAGCCCCTCTGTGACTGGTGCCTCTCTGGTGGCAGGGATGGTGGCCCCACATACACACAGTGCTCTCATCACCTGCATCACCTCTGAGCACAGACCATGCCAGCACAGGGCATCTCCAGCTGGGGCCATGTCACCTGCTCAGATGGGAGCTGCATGGCTGCAGAGATGTGCTGCAGAAACAGCCACCTCTGGCCAGGCTCTGCAGGGTCTCTTCTCAACAGGCTGGCTGTTGAAAAGAGACAGTAGACAGACAGCATAGGGTTTGGCAGGAGAAAAATCCTAAGCTTCTATTGATCTCCCACCTTCCCATGCCTGAAAGGCCTCATCAGAAGAAGGTGATTCAAAATCTTTATATATTTGTTTCAGTATCCTAAACTGAACACTGTGGCTAAAATACATGATGAGAAGCACTCAGGAAGGAGGAGATGCAACAAAATGCAGCAATAATTACAGTTAACAATGCAAATTCATTGATGGACTAGATTCTGATCCACTTCTACATAAGTAATGGCTTGCTGCCATGGAGTAGGATGCAATGCCTCTTGCAAAGAATACTGTGAGAAGTCCATTATATGACAGACAAAAGTAAAGGGCACACAGTGGCATCCTGAAAAAATGGCCTTGCTAAAAGTAAGAGGCCATTCTGGAGGAGGAAGGCTGGCAGAGACTTATCTACCCTGAATATCTACCTGTTTTTTAGTTCATATTACAGTAGCTTTAAGGGTGGCCAGACCAAAACTAGAGTGTCACTGCCTTTCCTTGGTACATGTGCACAGTAACCTTCTCTTGGAGCCTTTATGATCCAGAAGAAGGGGGGAAATTATACTAATTTCTGTATAAGGAGACTCTAAACCAGTTCTTCCATACAAGAAATCTCAAAACTAGTTGGGATGTCCTCAGACTTGTGAATGGAGTCCTGTCTCCTAGCCCCTCCACCTCCTTAAACAATGATATTTTCTATGGGAATATGTCACTACATCTAATAACGCCTTGCACTTCTGTAGCCTCCTCTGTGCAAAGATCACAAAACAGCTCCCAAAGGAAGGGAATTGCCACACTCTACACAATCAGCTGTAATGCAGACATCTAAGTCAAAGCTAGGCCACAGCCAGCAGAAAAACAGTTAATGCCATCAGGGGAGCACTGGCTGTACAATGGGATTCACCTCATTGCCCAGCAACTCATGAGACAAAGGAGCTAAAACATGGAATATCCCCTGTAGCTGCAGGCAGATCTTGTCACCCCAGCACTTGGTACAGCCTTGCTGGGCAAGGTAAGGAGAAGGTACAGCGCCCCAAGGGAAAACTTTGTCCCATGCTATCTGTGTCTGGCCCAAAGAAAAAAGCAAGGAGAAAGTTATTTCAACATGACAGGTTTTGGTCAAACTACCTCCTTGGCTGCTTAGGAGAGCACATTGTTGCACCTCCTGTACTCAGAACTTCTGAAATCCACCAGATTCCAGAATCCAGGCACTGCATGCATTCCCTGCCTCTACCTCTGCTCTTGGGATGCAATGATGGTGAAAAGGTAAAGAAATAATGTTGTTAAAAGAGCTTATTTGGCAAAAGTAAGAATTCACAGGAGACTGTATGCTACCCAAACTGGAGTAACTTCATCATGAATTTTTATCTATGCTGTTGTGGTGCAAATTCCTTACCTGGTGGGCTGCCTGAGAGATGGTGGCCTGCCTCCCTACCAACAAAACTGGGTGCTGGCCTTGCTGCCCCATGCTCCCTTACTACACAAAGTAAAGCCTTCCTTTACACCACTCCCCTCTCTGTTCAGTGGCAGATGGCATTCATGAGATGATGCACATGCAAATGCAATGCACATGCTACACATGTATCATTGAATTCACATGCTCCACACAGCAAACCAAGACCCAAAACTTATTGCAGTGTCATGAAGAGTTCTTGTTAGGTATCATATATGGCATCCACATTTTACTGCTTCCCATTCTTCACTATACTCAGATACGGCAAAGTGCCTTTCAGAGAGCTCGAATTTGCCTTTACAGCTTGTGTTTTGCATTCTTTGAGTTAAGTCATCCAGTCTTAACTGCTCCCTCCCTTCCCTGCATCAAGTGCCAGCTTGCCTGTCCTGTCCCCCTTACTAAGGCTTCCCAGTCACTTCTGCAATCCTTGCTTCTGATTATCCAACACCTGGTTTTGTGCTGCTTCTGGTAACTTTCCACTCTTTTAAACCCCACACAGAACCTGGAAAAACTGGTTTGTGTAAACTTTAAGTAACCCCTTGTGCCAAGACTATTTCTAACTCAGTAGTGGAACATGATGGTTTAATGGTCAGGGATTATTCCCAGCAGAGAAGTTAGACAACATTTAGGGAGGAGAGGAGAGAGGAGAATTCAGACTCAGTTGCATTTGGCTGCAAACTTCCCATAAAATTTGTGTCAAGATTCATGTTATACATTCATGGGGAGCTATTTCCAAGGAAGCACACCAAGTGTGTTAGCGTGTCATTGTGAGCTAGAAAGCTTATATTTGACTGGAGATTGAGCTGTTCCAAAGACCAGGGATTGATGGCTCATCACAAGCTTGAGCATTGAATCATTATTAATACTGTTATCAGGAACAAATTTTGCTCTCACTGGAGAGAGGCTGGAATAAGTCTCCATAAACTGTATGTGGAATGGTGCCAGTGTAGCCTGAATCTTGCTGTAGTTTCACACTTGTAAGTTACTATTTCTACTTAAAAGAAGCACAAAGTCTGAGTCAACACTAAAAATCCAACAGAACTGCTACTGTTTTTACAGGAGATATGTTTGTCCTGGTCAGATCCTTCATTTACCACAGTCTGCATCTTCGTACAGGCAAGCTGAGCTCCCTCAGCTCTCAGCTGTGACAAAGCAGCCTCACACAAACGAGTCCTTCTGCTTGTAGGAAACCAAGCACTCATAAGGAAACACAGCTAGAGGTTCACAGGATGTTAGTAAAGGGATGTCTGCGTGGGATGTAAGTAAATTACAAAGAGCTACAAACACTGAAATCAAGACAGGAAGCATCTGTGGGGGTCACTGAGGAGCCATGGAGAATTCAATCCATTCAATATTTTCTGAGTCATGAATTTTTTAAATGCAGTACAGGGCTAGTTTTCACTAAAATATTTTACTTCTTTTTCATTTTATTCTCCTGCCATTGATACTGCAACTGGTCAAATTAGATCCTGTGTCAAACAAACTGTCTTCAAGGCCAAGGAAAAAAGAAAAAGCAATTAGAATCTAAAGGGTACCCCATTAAATGCTTGAAATCTGAGTGCTTGCAATCTCTTGCGAGGCAAATGGCCTAGCCAGGAGAAAGCAGACTTCACATTCATGGAGGGAGTGTGATTTGGAGGAAGTCTAGAAGCTATGCACATAAACCTCAGTGAAGTTCTCCAAGAGGTTGCAGATTGGGCACAAAAATAAGTGAAACCATACATTCCTTTAGCCCTTCTGTGTTTTACCTTTAGGCCTTTAACCTTTCTAGTTTAGACCTTTCATCAGGTTACCTTTATATTGCTTTTCTTGCCCATTCTACTCTATTTTAATCAAGCTGTGAGAACAGTCATGGCTAAGCACCAGTAGAGCCCACCACCCATCCTCTCAGCTGTGTGTGAAAACAGCTGAGAAATGAATAAAGACTGCTATAAACAGTAAATCCTTAGTAACATGTACAAGAAATTCGGAGAAGGCACCAGAAAATGTATTGCACAGAAAAAACCTAAGCTGATGTCAAGCTGGCCAAGTGCATTTTCTCCATTTCTCACTTCCGTGATTCTATAGCACATGAGATCACCTTCCTTTCTATAAATGATATAAACTTCTGTCTGGGGTATTGTTTCCACAAGGTCTGAAGACTGCATGTTTCTCAGCACTGATCTTAAGTTAACCCTGCACTGCAAATCCTAGATTTGTTCAGCTTCTCCCATTTTTGATTCCGCTATTAGAACTATTTCAGAAATAGATTTTTTTCCTTGGATATAGTGCAAAATTCATTATTTAGTGAAGACATTGTTAAACCAGCAGGATTGTGCATATGGAGAAAATAGATTAAGAGGTCAATGAATAATGATGGATCCTGTCAGAAGATCTCTTAAAAGAAGAGTAGCTGTCAAGCAAGGTCAGAAACCACAAGCTTTCCCTCTTTAAAAAAAGGGCTTCATTAAGGAAATCAGTTAGAAATCAACAGCAGTGTACAGAAACAACAATAGCATCTATAAGGGAAGTAACATTGTTTGGTGTCTGTGACACCCATCCAACTTGATAAAAGTTTCATTCAAACAACAGTCTCTTTTTATTAAGACTTGCAGAACAAAAAGTATGCATAAGGGAGCCTAAAATATTTTTGCTATGAGTGTATAGAAGAAGTGGCAGTATCTTTCACTTGACTTGTTTCAGTGGGGTTCAGAGTTGTGTATCTCAACTAAGTGGGAGGAAAGGGATAGAATGCATTCATTAGTTGGCATTTATACAGGACATCTGTACCAAGAAGTGTAAGGCTGCATAGGCACAGAGTGCAGACACGGAGTTCAGGCCGTAGCAGAACAGGAACAACTCAGATCTAGCTAAAGCTTAGCACGATCAAAAGCAGTTTGTAAACTAAGGGTGGTCATATTCAAAGTCTGGAAATTAAAATCAGTCAAATAAAACTGGTGCTGAGTAACACACTGTTCCCATAAGCTAACAATTTTGGTTTTGTTGTTGTTGTGGCTTTGCAGGGGGCTGCTTTGACAATAGGACATCAGTAAATGCAGTTTCAGCACCTGACCTATGTTAGCTGCTAAGCTGAGGAGGTAACACAAAGGGATGGGCTGCACAGCAAGAAGCATCTTGCAATACAGCACTCAGAACACTTTCAGATCAAGATCAAAGGTAAAGCTTTAGCTTCAAATCACAGGCTTACTATTCACATAAAAGATATCTTACAGAGAATAATTTACTTCAATTTTTCATTCATTACATAACCTGTTATCCTTAGAAGTACAGGTTCACATGCTAAGCCTTTAAAAACATCTGATTATTAAGATACAAACATTGCTGTATTTAAAATACTCCTTCAAACAGAAGACTGGGAATAATTCACAATTCAGTGTTTCTTGGCCTATTTCAGAGTCCAGCCTTTGCGAATCATGGCCCTTGCACCTAAAATAACACTTTCAGCTCAGTTGTCAAATATCATCACAACTGCTAAGGGCTGTATTGACACGAGAATGAAATGTACATCTGCACCTTTCCACTGACTGCCCACTAGCTGCTAGCCAGGCAGCCACAGACCTGTGGACAGGCTAGATACAGTTTGGAAGCTTTAGATGCTAGTCTGCAGTCAGTCACTTTAGTGCTCCATCATAAAACATTTGACTCGTGCCAGGGGAACATACCCGTTTTCACTCACAAGCTGTGCAGTGCTGCCACAGGTGGGTAGTGGAAGAACATTTACAAACTGCAGGGTATAAATAGAATATCTGAAAATACGAGCTTGCACCAGAATAAAAATAGTAGTCACATCATTTTTATGCGTGACATCAAGCCCAAAATGGAAAGTACCTTTCGGAAGACTGTTTGCCTTCATGAAGGTACATTTTGAGTCTCTCAAAATGCTACACATAGACTTTCTGCTGTCTCAGTGTTCTACCTCATTCATGGATATTATTAAACACGTTAAAAACATGTTTATCAAACCTAATATTTATGATATGGGACTCTATATTAAAATTAAAGGCTTGCCATTCACAGAGCTACAGCTTTCAGGGAGCTCTTGCTCAGTGTTTCATTCATCAAGCTGCACGCAGTCATTGCTGACAATTGTCTGCTGCTGCTGCCCACACCGCGGCTCTTTGTGCAGTATGAGTCACTGCAAGCTGCAGCTCCAAGCAGGATTTCTTCATCCTGCAGTAACCACGTACTTTGTTCCAGATTACCTTCCTTCCTTTTGAGTAGGCAGAATTAGTGAAGTGCAATTAGTGATAATGCCATTTGTCCCCAGGGTCATAATTTTTCTTAAAGCATTTATTCTTTTCAGTACCTCTCATACTACACCAAAAAAACCTGCTGGAATACTGGCATGTAATAGTCATAGATGCCAGAAGGAAGATGCATCTCTGCTGCTGAAGGGAAGAATAGTGGCCCACGAGAATTTGATTCAACATGCAAAAGTATTTCTATGCAGTCATAATGCAATTCAGTCCAATTCCACTGCTCTCTTGTGAAAATATCTTCCTACTCTGTCCCGCTTTCTCTTTCTCTCCCAGTGCTGAAGGTTAATGCCAGAGGTAAACAGACAATGCTTTGTCCTTTTTCAAAAACCATCTATTTGCAACCATTCATTCTAGAAACCTAGGTGTTGCAGAGAGTACGACTATCTGTCTGCTGTTTTTCAGGTTTTATGTTTTTTCCTGCTCCAGTTCCTGGTTAGATATCATCCCTCTCCCTTTCCATTTACTCCAAGTATAAACAGAGTTTATTAGGATATGTGTTTTTATTGAACAAATAATTCCTAAAACCTCAAATAAATGGGAGGGTGATTTTTCCCACTTTCCTCATGAGTACAGCAGGGTAAATTACATTTACATCCTTCATGTGAAGTCACATTTCAGCTCTTTTATGGTAGTCTGACTCAGATTCAAACAGCATATATATTTATGTGGAGTTAATACACATTGTGCCTCTGACTCCTGGCATCTGTCCTCACACAGAAGCTTTTGGATATCATTCTTTTAACCCTGTGGGAAAATTACAGAAAATTAGCAATGGCTTTATATGACAAGCCAGATACAAATATGACAAACCAGATACAAATAAGTCAGAGTGCTCACTTGATCTATGTGTTTCTTTGTTTTATGTGCTTCCCCACCCCCACACCCCCCATGTTCTCTTTGCTACTAAAGCCACATTTGAGACACAGATTTGCTCATGTAAAAAACTGAACCTGAAGAACAGCAATCTATTCCCAGGTGGCAAAACACGCCCGTCCCTCTGAGGCGGCTGGGACTGGCCCATGAATTGAACTGCACTTATCAACAGATAAGGCTGAAACCCAGCCTGAAGGTTTGCTCAAAACAAGGCAAACTGAAAGGACAGCTCTCACAATCTCTACCAAACATGGCATCGTGATGAGAGGGGCAGTGCTTTATCTGGTGCTGATCTCTCAAAGTGCATTAACTGCAGAATTGCCTCAATTCCATCAGTTCTTTCTCCTTCTCCTCTCTGTCAAATTGCCCGTGGTTTGGTGCAGAATAAGTATGTTCAACAGGGACAGGTGGCTTTTACCAGTTTATCTCACGTCCCAAGGGTACACACTGTTCTGTCCTTTAATCCTCTAAGAGAGGGTAGCAGTGCCTTATGGTCAGAAGGAGATTCAAAGGAATGGAAGAATGAAGGAGGTTTCTTTCCAAAAGTCACATCCGAAAGAAGAATTACAGCTCTGCAGCATATAGCTAAACCAAGTGCTCCAGAGGCACTGGAAAAACTCCCACTGTCACTGCTGAAACCTACATAGCACCAGGGTGGCAGAGCCACCTTTGTCCCTGTAAAGCCTGTCCAAACCTCTTATTACAGTGAGCATCCTCTTTCGTGGACCCCAAAAGAAGAGGTCTGGTTCTGTCAGCAGATCTGCATAGCTCCTCAGGGGAACACTTCCCCTCGGCAGCCCTCAGGTGCTGGTGGCTGTCTGCAGCATGAGGTAAGCTGGGGTAAAATGGCTTTGCTTGAGTAATGAAACCAAGCACAAGTTAGCTCTTCTGTTCCAGGCTCCTGAAAGGTACCAGTGCCTGCCCCCACACCAGGTTCATCATGGTAATCAGAACCATAAGCTCTGCCTGGGTTTCCATTTGCCTTTCTAACCTTACAGTCATACCACAGTTTCCTGGCTCTATTTGGCTTTGACAACAGAATAACCAGATGTAGCTACTGCATGGCAAAACCAACAATTTTATTTTGCTGTGGAGGAGAAAGCAGACTGTAACTTCAAGAGAGTCACTGAAACAAAACTCTCCAGGTCAATTAAAGCTGGCAAGTCCCGGCCTTGTTGGGAATCAATGGATGGACTATAAGAAGTTCTCTGGGCTGAACTGGTGCCAGTTGCAGATGTGTGCCAGCTGCTCACACCAACAGGTGTGGTTAGTCCCCCATTAGGTCACTTCTGTGAAGAAGAAGAATCTCTGGACAAGTCAGCTGTCCTCTGGTGCACTCACACCTATTTACAAACATCTTTCTACCAGCTCTCGGCTGTAGCAAGTGCTCCCAGTTTCACTTTTCCAAGCCTATACCATCAGTCCTAGATTACATTTTTGTCTCTATTTCTTAAGCATTTACTCTACCTTTGAACAGGGAGAAAAACCAACCCAAGCGTCCTTCCATCTTTCTGCCTTCCAGCATTAATGAAAACACTTCACCCACAATACAAATTCAAGAGTAACCTCAAATACACTTGTAAGTTTAGGCAGCAATTTAAATGTGCTTTGGCTAGAGGCCAAGCTGGGCAGGGAGGGCAGGATTCCTCTAAATGCAAACTAAGCAGGCACTGGTACCTGCATTAGTCACTCTGACTCCTTTTTATAGCAGAGAGGAACAAACATTTCCAGGAGAGGATTCATCTGACCTAGTATTACACTGACCTATTATAGGTGAGATTAATCACACCCTTGAGATGTGCTGCTCTTCCTAGTTGTAGGGGGAGCCCAAGACAATTAGCTCAGCTGCTTTACTGACACTTAAGACATCCCAAATGGACCTCTGCTAGGGAATCAGGCCTCAGATGCACAGACCTCAGATATCTGTCACCTACCCTAATACTGTGGTGTCATCTTTTTGTATTTCATTTATGCTTCCATGATGTTAATGTGTCTATTCAGCGTGTTCTGAATGCTACTAATTCTCTGGCACTTCCATGTGGGATACACATATTGAGAAAGTAAGAAATTACAGCCTGAAAAATATTCCAGGCTGGAGCTTCTCAGCTCTGTTCCCAGCCTGATAAGCTGGTCCAGCTGAAGGCCAGGGAAAATCTCTCCCAGGACGATAACTTGGTCAAAATAGAGAGGAATTAATAACAAGATAGAGCACCTGTTGTGTGCGTGACCAGGCCCTGGGAACGAGGTGTCTTCTCTCTGAACCAATCATCTTTTTCTGCTCTTGGAGTTGCGAGTCATGTTATAAAAACCAGTGTGTTTCTGAATAAACTTGTCATCTCTCTCTTTCCTGTCATGAGAGATGACCATGTAGCTGTGCATCTTATTTCCGCCACGCCTAAGGACTTAACACCCCATTCCACGGCTACATTTCCATATTGTTATTTTTATGCTCCCCTAGAGAGAAGGTTGCATTTCTCAATAGGGTGATATGTCAGACCCTTACCTACCCACACCTGTGGTAGGTGTATGTCCCTGGGAACCAAGAACAAAAGGTGACGAGACAGTGCAAAACCAGCATGGTGATTACTGATGTATCACATAACACAGCACAGCTGGTAGAAAGAGAGACATGTCCCCTGGGTAACCAGTGGCTGCCCCTGTAAATAAACCCTCAGGAAAAGGCCCTCTGCACCCTTCTAATTTCTGCCATTTACACTGGGTGGCTCAAGGAAACAGATTACCATTCCTGACATACCTTCCATGCAAGTACCCCTAGGCCATCGAAGCAGTAGTGACTCTACAGCACTGCAACATCCCCGGAGCAGGACCTTTTCCTTAAGAGCAGGAGAGATGGAGGAAGACAAATTACATTCCCTACACAGTGTTTGCAAGGAAAAACTGTGGAGGTGATACTGGAGGAAGAGCTAGGGCTCACTAACCATAACAATTGCAGCCTCTCTTCCTCAGTTTCATGCACTCAGACAAAGATAGAAGAAGAAAAAATCAATAGCAAAGGCTAAGCAGAGGATGCAAGGGAATCAACTTGTAAAGAAGTTTTCAGTTTTGTGAGAAATACACATTTCCATAAATTCCAGACCAGGAAGCTGAGAAACTTCAGCTCAGAGCATCCCTAGATAGTTACTGCACCGTGCAAGACATTGCCAGGGCCAGCATCACCAGTAGCCACTGCTCCTTTCTTTGGGGAAGCATTTCTGACTGTGCTTATTCACAGCAGCATTGAGAGACCCCATCAGGGTAAATCAGTAATGCTCCATGATGTGCACTGCACACAGGAATATAGCAACTTCTGTGCTGGAAGAGCTGTAGTAATATTGCAAGGGAGGGTAACTTGGGCCAGAGAAAGCCCTGATTCATGCTGCCACAGCAGCTGCTTTGTCAGTACTGTGTGCCACCTCCAAACACCCTTCTTTTGTCCCCTCTGCATGCTGATCCTTGCTGGTTACTGGAAACCTCCTTAGGGCTTGAGGAATGAGAGGGCAGCAAGATCAACACAGCCTTTTATGAAAGAGTGGCGAGAGCAGCTTAAGAGATCACACTCCTCAGACACCCTGCAAAACTTGTAAGGCACCTTTCAATAAGCTGCTTTGGAAAATATCTGATATTTCCTAACAGCTTTTTCTCAGCACCTAGCTTGCTGGGTCTTGACACCTTTGATCTTGTTTGATTATTTATTTCCATTCTACCAGCAAATATATTCTAATTCTTCTGGTTTTGAAGTGCTTATTTCTGACAAAATTTCTCCCTCAATTTCACTGGACATCTTTCCAATTTTACTCTGTAAATGAGTTTGATGCAAGATATTTTTATCTGCTGGTTTAGAGCCAAAGGGGTCAATGGGTTTTTTTCTTTCTGAAAAATCCCAATTCAAGACAACTAGTTTTGGTTTTGTCTTTTAATGGAAACCTTAATGTTTTGAGAAGCTCTACAGGAACAGAAGATGCAATCAGTAGCACTTGGGACTAAATGTTCCTTGCAAATAACATAGCGCCAGGCAGTTTTCCTCCTTCCAGGAATTAAAGGGAAAGTAAGATGCAGTACTGACTTCATTTACACAGCTTTATTTCAGCTTACTTAAAATACCTTTATTAAGTTTCAGCCTCTATATTTCTTCACCTTTACATGAAAAAGAAGCAATAGCAGTTTGCCATCATCAGAATTTCCTGATGGAGTAAAAAAACTCCTTATGTGATAGCTCAGCTTTTCATGGAGTTTGTTTTGTTTTGTTTTGTTTTGGGGGGTGGTGTAGAATGTATTTGCCTGAACACAATAAAATTCTGTGCTTTAATAAACTCAGCTTCGATCAAAGTCTGTCAGTGACAAGAGTACTGCAGAACAATTTACACAATGGGAGTCATGTTCTTATTCTCATGCTACATATCCAGTGTTTTGTGCATTGACACGTAAAGAGACGGGGTAGAGTAGATTGAATATCTGACAAGCAGGTTATATTTAAACAGACAGGGAGAGAAAATACTATTCAACATTTTTTTTATTAGATTGTCCTGCCTGCTATGTTCACCAGAAATTGTTGCAAGAGTATTCTGAAGTCACCAATGTCCTTGTAACCTTACAAAAAAATCTGGCTGTCCAGGAACTCAGCCATGGGGAGGCAATACATAAATCAGTTCAGTCTATCCCTATGTTCAGACAATGTGGAAATTATACACACTATGACCTCTAGCACAGTTAGACACTGACACTGGATGTGCACTTAAAAACAGATGTTTGCTCTGAAATAATAAAAACCATGTCCAACAAGAATCTTCCCAATTGCTGTGTAAGAAATGTGGCCTCCAGCAATTAAAGGTTATACAGCATGACATGGATCTTAAAAAGACTGTTTGTCCCCATGTTGGGGGTGTTCACACCCCTCTTCTTCTGAGCTGGGGAGTAGAGGAGGTGCAGACAGTGTGGCCAACCCACGGTGCTCTGGCAGGGTCCTCAGCCCACCCCGACACATGACAGCACTATTGCAATGTGGAAGCGCTCAGCATTTGGAAGAGACACTCTGCATCTTGAAGGGGAAAGAAGCCAGACTGAACATCTACATCTGTTCCTGACTGCATGCACAAGTATTGAATGTTTCCTCAGCCCCTTCTATTATCAACTGGCTATAAGTCCTTAGGTCATCAAAGTTCCATCATTGGAGCAAAGCTACTGCTCTATCTCTGCTAATGGCAGAGACATTGTGCATCTCTTTTCAACTAATGGGGATTACAGAAGAAAGTGTCAAATGCCAGGTTTGAAATGAAGATATCACCAGAAATTCCTGGCCTGATTGGTGTGGAAAGAGACAATCAATTTGAGACAGCAGGAATCTGGTGGCAGTATTTATGGAGGACTTACAAGTGTCAGGTAGTTTTTGGTGTTTACATTTTTAAGAGGTCCTGATTTAATAATATGCAATTCCCCAATATCTGAATTTCATGGAACTGTAAAAACTCTAGATGAAATTCAACAAAATGAAAGCAGTGAGACATCATTTCTCTTTAGCAAAAAAGAATCCAGTCAATACTCCTGAATGTGTACATTTGTTCTTACCACAGAACAAATACAGCTTTACTAACCTGGGTAACTCATGGACAGTATTCCATATACCAGACAAGCACAGGGTTTTTTTCCTCCCCTGAACCAAAAGAACAAAGTACCTGATATACAGCTGGGGATGGATGTCTACTCATTTTAGAGCTGACAGAAGTGAGGCTGCCAGGTATGTCAGTGATTAAATTAGGGACATTGATTCTAACTCCGCAGTTACTTCTAATCCCTCTTCCCAGTTCAAAAGACAACATCCAATACATAATTCTTTTTGAAGAGGAATGGCATTCTCATTACACATTCTGCCACTGACACACAAGCACATAAATTATAGCAGCAGCACAGCTGCCCTGCAAGTATCTACCACTGCTGCTAGGGGACCTAGGGGACATCCATCATCTGACTCCTAAAATACTGGAAAGCATTCTGTGGCTGTTCAGTTACCAGCCCAAGAGAGTGTTTTGTAGATGGCCATACCCACAGATGAGGATCCTGAAATCAGTGTTCCTTTCTCTGTTCAGCCAGATGCTGTGCCTGTGCCATACCCCATGGGAGAGAGAGAGAGGTGCAGGGATCCCTAAGCTGAAAGTCCAGCAGGTGCCACCTCCCAGCTGCATCTCTTCTCTCTAGAAGCACTTTGTGGACAGCCTGTGTAGGTCTGCCTGGATTGTCCTAGTCTGCATAAAGACCTGAGTGCCCCAGGCACCATGCATGACCTGGGCATACCAGGGACCAGGTCTTAAAATTGCTACCTACATGCAGGGCAATCCATTCTTGAGTGCAGCACCAGAACCATTCTTGGTTCGGAGGGCGAAGAGAGTTAGAGGAATATTTTCCACCCTCGTAACCATCTTCTTAGGTCCAACTGGTTGGAAACTGCAGTGCAATTACAGCAGTTTCTATCAGGGGGAAGGCAGGTACCTGCTCAGGGGTAGCATGTGTGCCATGAGAGGCAGGGGAACAAGAGGTACTCTGCATTGACAGCTGAAGGGACGAAAAGGGTTCAGAGCTCTGGCCTGGCCACTTGGAGATAAGCATCAAAATAGACCTCCAAGGAAATTAATGGCATCTGCCTTTTGTTGGTGGAGCCTTTTGGTCAGCTGCAGCCAGAGTATTCTGTGAGAATGAAGAAGGGAATATCTGTGCTCATCCCTCTGAGGTTGAAGGAAATGGGAAAATTTGGCAAAAACATGAAGACATGAAACAGAAACATGCTTAAGATTTTCCAGTTGAACTGTTCTGAGTAGTTTACTGAGTGGTCTAAGAGATGGAAACAATTTTCCCTAGTCTTACTAAAGGTTTGGCAAAATAAAATATTTCACTCACTTTTCCTAGAAAGGAAATAAATAGCTCAAGAAAAATTACAAACTGAGAGAAGCATCCAAAGGAAAGGTCATACATATGAATGTGTTTACTGATACCATATTAAACAGTTATGGTCAACTTTTTTTTTAAATGCAAATCAATAACATTCATATAATTAAATATCTTAAACGGTATTCTTCTGGGTTTAGGGAACTCTTGAAAGTCTAGTAGGGGTTCTGGACAAGTGAGAGATACTGCATTGGCATTGTCTGGCTTTATAGCAGGGATCTTCCCTTCACTACGGGTTTCTCTCACGGTTAATCTTCCCTTGGAGACTTCTCACAGGTGTTCACCCAGCTTCACAAGAGCATCAGACCAACAGAAAGAGAGCTCTACCATTTTATTTTTAAATTAAGGTTAGATCAAGAGGCTCTTCTATTGCATGCTGTTGTCATAAGACAGATCTCTCGAGTTTTTGCAGTAATGAACGCCCTTGCCACTGAACATCAGAGTCCTCCAATTTTTTCTGTATCCATACATTAACCAGCCTGCCCTTTCCTTTTGTTGACTCTTGCCATGTCCTCACATCCTTAGATGAAATTAATTCATGTCCTCATTCACATCCCATCCTGCCAGCTTTTTCAAGCTTGGCAAAGACTTGAGGAAAATCCATCTGTTGACCAGATTTTCTCTGTTCTGAAACACTCCAGTTACTGCACTGTTAATAGCTATGGCAATTATTTAAATCGTCCTGAAACAAGAAGTGATGCTTTCATTTAATAATTCTACCTCACCATCTGATTAATCTACTCTCAAAGTATTTCCTTATTAATCAGATTACAAAGAGATTTACTTAATTTTTCCTGCTGACAGTTAGTATGTTGACACCCTCCCTGCTTAGTAACAGAAGTCACATGAGATTATCTGGGATAGAAGGCAAACCCATTTCTGTGCAGAGTGAGAGCACAGCTTTGTTAGCAGTCCCAGAGCAGAGTCTCACCCCTATTGACTGCTCTCCTCTGAAGTTTCTTGCATCAGCAACAGCCCTCTCAAATGTCTCCATCTCATTTCTGATCTGGTCTGAAAATATCTTTGCAGTGCAGCTAGCCTGTTACCATTTTAGTCTTCTCATCCTTTCTCTGCATGCTCTCAAAAATATTAATTAAATCAGTAAATCTTTTAGAGAGATAATTTGAATGCACAATAGTAAATAAAACTGCCCTGCCCTTGGTCTCACGCTAAATCAGGAAATTGTATAAAACTGCCAGTCAAACAGAGGGGTATTTGAACTGCTCTTATCTCAAACTTAGAATAAGGACATCATTAGAGACAGTTGTTACTGGGAAGTCAGTGCTTGTCCTCATTTTAACAGTACACTACAATACCAAATTTGAATATGTTGAGAGCATGAATGATCTAACAGTAAGAAGGGCACCAACAATTCTCAGTGGCTTGAATGGAAATAGCAGGTGTCTGGTACTTTTCTGGCCCTAAGACAGTAATCAGTCACAGATAATTGACTACTTTCAGATCCAGAAAGTGATTTGAAAGGGATTATATTTCCAGTGTACTGTACTAGCTTAACATTAACTGCACAGGAGGAGACAGATTTTTGAAGCACCAACCACAAACGACTCATTTTTGTTCATTTGAGCCATCTCCTTACCCAGTATAGTTTTATGTTCAAACTTCTGAGCAAATACTAATTACACCTTCTAATTGCAACACAGCTGCTTCCATTCCCTTTATTAAACTCTATTCATTCCTTATTATTAAACAAAACATAGGGCAGGAAAATAGAAAGGTATTTTCCTGTGCATCTGTCTCTTTCAGAACAAATTCCTTTCCTGAACAAGTACAGCCACGTCTATAATCATATCTAATATATAGTATCACAGGACTACTTACATTTATTTTGAAGACCAATCTAGCAGTGAATTATCTCCTGTTTTGCCAAAATGAGCATGCCTGCACATTAAGCACAGCGTGATTCATAGGCAGAGCAATAAGGAAAACTGCCCTTTGGGAGGTTTAACTAGCTCCACAAAAGTGTCTGGAAAGAACCTCTCCACCTTGAACAATGATTTGAGAGCAAGAATCAGTTATCAAGAAGATAAGCACTATTGCAACACTGCAAAATCCATTGAGTCTGGAAAGCAAACAGGAGTCCTGTCACAGCAGCACCAGTGCAGAGCAGTCACAGTCCTGCCCACCAGGCATGGGCAGAAGTTCTTGTCTGGGCCACTCCAGCGGCTTTTTCACTTTTTAACCCAGCTCAAAATGATCCCAGCAGAAAATGTGGCTTTTTTTTTTTTTTCCAGATGAATGAATTAATCAGCTCACATAAGCTCAACTGTGAGCTCCCACATCTTGATCAGCACCAGGAATGGCTAGGTTGCATGGATAAAGAAGTCAAGGGTGTGAAGGAGGGGAACCGAGACTTTCCCCTCCCCTTGGGTACCATTCAGGTCACAAGCTGGCTCAGCTACTTATGTCATGGCAGCCTCAGTTCTCAATCAAATTAAACAGAGACAATCAAGATAGTTTTCAAATTTATCAGGAATAAAAGCCCCCAAACCCTCAGAACTCGTAAGAAATTTTTATAAGCACATCTGATGCTATCTCTACCCTTTGTCATTGATTTATCTACAAAAATGTATACAAGGTCACTCCCATAAATGTCCGTGGAAAAGCATCTGTCCTAGCAAAGGGCTGTCATTAAAATATTCATGTACAAGAATCAGTTATTATGCAGTTGATGATCTCTTTGTGGAAAACACCATTTTGTCTTTCTAAACAAAGTTATTCTCATTAACTTTGTGCTGAAATCAATGGCCAGACATGTTCCTGGGAAGCCAAGGTTTAATTCCAGAGCTGATCCCTGAAAGACTAGCTGCCTGCCACCCTGGAAGAGATGTTCCCTACCAGCCAAGGTAGCTAGGTTAATCTCTTCCATGCCTCTTTTGCCAATTGGGTTTGAAGATGAGTCGAGGCAGACGCTGCACCACTGTGTGTCTTCTCTGGAGGGTCCATCCCTTGCTTCTTCCTGGGATGGATGAGAAATCTGTTGCTGCTGCAGAGATGGGTCTCTGTGAGCAGGGGAGAGTTCTGCTGTGTCATGTCCCAGAGGAATGTCCTGCCTGGCAGGCCCTTTTATAGGAGCTATGTTTGCATTTCCTCATCTAGGTGATGATAAAAAAAAAAAAATGGCAGGAAAAAAAGAAGCCCAACAAATTGAGCTGAGAATGGACTACACTATTTTTCCTCTCAATTTTTTGGTTCAACTGCCATACTGAAAAATCAATTATTTTCATAGCTCTACGTGAGTCATTCCTTTTTATAAAAATTCTAGTCATACGATCTGAGAACAGATTTCCCCTGCTGTTACATTGACTTCAGCTTCCAGGGAAGCCAATGTAGATGAACTCTTCGGAAATAAGTCCCTGGAGTAGACATCCTGACACTCCCCTATCATGAATAACAAACAGAAAATGTTAGAACAATTATCACAGTGAACAGTCCATGTGAAATAACCACTAATTGAAATTTCTTTGCTTCAAACAATTTAGAAATCTAACCAGATCCACTTGCTAAAAACTGTTGAATCGACTTCTTGGGCTTTGGCCATACACAAGGGATATGCTTCTCAAATTTCACTGGGTTTTATATGATGCAATCCCCATACTGGGGATAGGGTTTTCTGACTATGCTGGTACAGTTCACTCACGTATGAAAATATTTATTAATCTACACACATTAGGTAATTTAAAACTGATGTGGGGTAGGATTTTGTTTACTGCACAGCCTCAAAATGAACCAAAGTCAACAAACACTACATTGTCTTGTCTGCAGCAGCTCCTTTCAGGCCAGTACCACATAAGTCCTGGCATTTCCTGTGAAATATTACTGTCTCCCTGGAGTTCAGATCATCCCTGGAAGTGGATTTACCCATCTGCAGTACTGGCAGATCTCAATGTTTTGTAGAGCCTCTGGGCAGCCTGGCTGGCCTTGTAATGATGTCAGCAAACAGAAGAGACAGCTACAGCCCCTCTGGGCTCTGTGGCTCTGCAGCAGCTGGGACTGGTGGTCCCTCTGAACCAAGGACAGGGCTGATGGGTACCACTTACAACTTACAGGCCAAGTACCAAGTCCCAGAGCGATGACTGAGGCTGTTCCCAGTATGCCACAGCAGTCATTGGATTTGTCACTGTGTTCAGAGTTGTGTCACCACAAGCAGTCCTCTCATAGTCAATGCTCCCCCAGGACCACATTTGTGCTAGCTTATAGCCACATGGAAACTGGACCTAAAAGCTTATGTAGTTGATCCATGGTGCTTGTGTTTGCTTTCTATTTGTACTAATCCAGGCGAAGAGGGTTAGAGTGCAGTCTTAGAATGGGTTATAGTCTATTATTTTCTACTGTTCTATTTACAATTAAGAAAAATAAAACAAAACAAACAAATATAAAAAGTCAAAGAAAAAAATTTAAAAAAAAAACACGCAAAACCAAACCACAAAACAGTATAGAAAAAAAAAAATCCACAAAAATCTCCATTAAGTCAAAGAAGAGCAGACTGATATGGATTTTGCAGCCATTCATGCCTTTAAAAATCACCTGCTCACTTTATACCAGTTTACCATCCACAGTCCTCCTCTTCTGCATTACATTTGAATTGAGATCTTCATTATGGGCATCTTTGCATAGTGGGTAGGAAATTAACTACATCCATCAAATTATTTATTTTGTTGGCAATAGAATGCTCAAAAAGCATTATGCTGGTTGCTCCTTTGTCAGTCACTGCCCAGAGGGTTCAATTAATGCTATGGAGGTTACCTGCTGACCTTTCATTTTTCTCTACACATGGATTTCCATTCTGACTGATGAAGCCACATGTCAGTATAATTTCACCAGCATCTGTAAGAGGGTGCCTGCTGCAAACTCCACCTTACATTATTCTTCTTTGATCTTTGGCTGTAGCATGCCACACCATCAAGACAGAAAAAACATCAATTTTCTTCTTTGATCGGCACCTTCATGGGCTGATGAGGAGAATAAGTCTGCATTTTATAACACTACAAACAAATCCTGTGTGTGCATAAGCCATGGGGCATTCATTCAGTAGGGCTTGAGTCATGGGAACTGCACCTCACCTACACCAGTATAGCCCCCCCAGCTTCTGGAGTAGAACAAAAAACTAACCAAACATGCAGCTGCAATACTGGAGTCTATCTCACATAAAAAGTTTAAATGAATTGACAAATTCAACTTGGTAGGCTAAAGATCAGTCTGTCCTAAATACTCCCTGAATATTCACTTGTAAAGTCATGGTAGGTAGTGGCAGTTTTGGGGTCTCTTCAGAGATAGCATCTTGGTTATATTCTTTATAATTTATCTACGTTTGCCTTGGTCAGGTTTTGGGGCTTTTATTTTTTTAATTTAGATGTCAGCTTTGATGTCAGGTGACCTCAGATGGCAAGGCTCAGATTTGAAAGACTTGTTTCCAGTGAGCTTTGCAGGACTAACATTCAACGGGATACAGGAGACAAAATCTCTAAGAAATTATGTAAATGGGTCTCAGTTTTAAAAATCACTCAGATCATGCAATGTTTTTATGATTTGTTGCTATAAAAGTGTTTGGAAATGAGGCCTTGATTTTGCTTTAGATTAATATGGCACCCATGAAAAAGGGACCCTAGTCTATGATTGCAGCTGCTATGATACAGTTGAATAAAATGCCAGGCTGTATGAGGAAAGCTTTAAAATTTAAACCTTAAAGGTTCACATTTGTAAGTAAATAAATACTAAAATTGAATGCAGTAACATTTTAAAATCTTGAGATCTTAATATTCCTTTTTTTTTCTGATGCTTAGCATTAACAGTCCTGCTTTGTTGTGATATGGCTGAGGTTCATGATATGACTGAGGGGGTTCAAGAGGACAACTACATCTAACTGTGAGTTTTGAGGCCACCTGGTTGAAAATAACAATCTCTCTTTGGGTTTTAATCTTTTTGAGTTTGCTGAATGCATCTCTCTTTCTAATCTGGTCTCCGACCAGCTTCAAAATAACCAGAGCCAATGCACAGCCTGCAAATTCAGTGGCATTCTGCCTCATCCTTACAGTTAAAAACAGTTTTCTAAGGGTGTCTCACAGTGCCTTTTTCAAAACACCTAATGTGTTTCAGCTAAGTCAGTTCCCATTATTCAATCTTGCCAATTTGAAAATCTATTCCCTATCCACCACTGGCATTTCGGCATCTAAGAGGTGTAAAAATCTCTTTGAAATGGTAACCCTAAGCTGGGGTCTTTCCATATCTTCAAAGACATGTTTCAATCAAAATTCCTTTGAAATATTTAATTTGAATAATAAACTACCCAAGTACCAGCATATTCAGGTTGTTATCAGTTAGCTCTGACCAGTAGAAACTTTGAAGTGTTAATTGTGGAGCTGGACAAAGCTGCAGACTTAACTGGTTCTACAGGAAGCAAGAATTAACCCTTTTACACCTTGCTGAGGAGAGGAAATTTTAATGAAGGACTCAGAAAAATCTCAGGCATTATACCCAAGACCCAAAGTACTCACAGAGATGTGGCAGGAAAAATTTAAATCCACCCATTTAATTGTTTATTTCCAAAGAAACAATAGTTGCAGTCCTTGACTACATCGTAGACGAAGTGTGCTTACACAGTGGCCTGTACACTGAACTTACTGTTCAGTCTGCACAGCACAAGCAGCAGCATGAGGATGGTATTTATATGATGCATGCACCAAAATATATTTGAATCTGTTCTTGGCTGTGCCATTGGCTTGGTGGAGTATTTCAGTGAGACTTGTCCTTTGAAAGATTCCCACCTCTGAGGCATCAATGCCTCCTTTGTGGCCACCCCTCCTGGTTTCCCCTGTTTCAGTTTTCAAGGCAGTCCAGCTGAGAACAGGTAGGAGCAACTGAGTCCTTCCACAGAGCAAAGCAGAAAAACAAAACCCACTCATGCTGATCCTTAAAGCAGCCCTTGCTGTGTCCTGTTAACTGTGCAGCTGCTGGGGCTGGGATGGGACATATGCATGGGGCAGGTACAGCTGCTGGTGCCCAGAGACAGAGAAATGTGGGCTGTACTCTTGCTGTTGGGAGCTGGGCCACTCATACTTCTGAGACAGAGTTAGTGCAAGTTGTGCCACTCTTCAGCTGTCTCTATTGCTTTGTTTCCCCTCTTTTCTGAGGACCTGCCCTAGGCAGCAGTGTATGCAATTGTCTGCTCTCCCCTGAGGTCATCTTGCACTCCCTCATCGCAGCAGAGCCCCACCACCCTCTAAGGTGTCACCACACTGAAGTTTCAATTATTTTGGTGACAGTTCAGTTCTCACCTGGTCTTATCAAGATGCAAAAACCTCTGTGAGGAGTGTTGTTCAGGGAAGTAGTTGGCCTTCCTGTTCTCTACCTCAAAGCAGTATCATTTGGCTGCAGTGACCTGATGGCATCTTTGTACACACCAGGATTTTTCAGGGTAGTTCAGGGGGTTGTCCCTTTTCCCCATTTGGTACCTTGTGCACCCAGTACATCCACATGTTAGTGTAAGTAACAGGGAATGCTGAGCAGAGGGAGCACCAGCATCTTTGCTAACAGATGATCTGCTCCACAGACTCAAAACCATTATTTGAACAACAGAGAATTAGAAGTCAGGCATAGCCTGCTAATGTCTCTCACAACAGTGCTATTTTTCCTCCTTAAACAACAGGTTTTTTGCATTTGGAATTTAAGTCAGTTTAGTCCCAAATGATTGAGGCTTGGATTTCTCACCATGCCTTGTCACTATGCAGTTGCCAGTTTAACATGGTCATGTGGCCATACTGGGAAATCTCTTACTTATTGCAGGAAACAGTGTAGTCTCCTCACTCCTGAAGTGTTTTTTCAAAGGAATGAAAACACTATTATTTTCCTTTCTCCTCTCTCTGTAACACCACCTGACAGGATGCAGAGTTCGCATTTCATTACTCACATGACCTCTATATTCCCATTACCCATGGCTCTGTCTTAGGGGATTTACAGAACTGTGCTTGTATCTAAAAGCAGTTTCTAAATCCTTGAACAGGTCTACTGAAGATTAATGGGAATGTCACTTTCCAACAATTATCAGAAACCAAAATTTACTGTTCTGCAAAGGGCTACCACAAGGCCTAGGTATTTTTAAAAATTCAAAAATAAACTCTCAGTTTCTAATGAGAAGTTAAAAATGGAAAAAAATTTGCAGCTTTAATAATTGTCTACCTGGGGTCCAAAGTCTTTTAAGTACTTCTTTGGAAAAATGCACACTCAATTTACTTGAGGAACCCAAAAGAGACCACTTTTCTCTGCGTTCCACAGCCAATTTCAAATGCTCACAACTTGTTAGGGCACACATTATAGTGCAAGCAGCTGCAGAGATGTGGGCTTGGAAATGGCCCTGTGTGACCATGGGGGCTGAATGAGGAGAGACACTGAGTGGCTGCCAGGGCAGGGAGTGGAGTGACAGAGGATGGGACAAGGGCAGCTCCAGCCAGACTGTGGGCAGGCAGAGGCAGGGGCAGGGGGCACTGCTGGCAAGGGTCAGTTCCTCTTCCCAAAAGCTGGGAGCTGGGGAGAGGCAAACCATCTGGCCCTGTGCCAGAGCCACAAAAATCACTTCCTTCCTGCTTGAATTCGAAGGAATAAACACAGCTTCACAATTCACAGTGCTGTTCTGTTAAACCCAGTGTGCTTTTGTATTCATATTGATGTTTGTTGTATCTACTGGAATCCAGTGAACTTACATTTTCCTTCCTTGTGTGACCTTTTGTTACTCCTGCTCTCAAAAAGCATTCAGTGTCCGCTATGGCTTGGTTTCAATCATCCTTCTGGGCAATGGAGAGAGTTCAGTAAACTGCAGGAAGGTTTGGAAGTCGTCATGCAGCATACAGAGAAGAATACCTGGCAAAAGGTGTATGTGAGCCCAGAGCAGAGCCAAAGGGAGGCTCTGGTAGCCAGGAGGGTCAGAGACCAAAATCACTTTGATTTTGGGAGTGCAGAATCACGTGTGAAGCTCCACTGGGACAGGGAGCCATTGGTTCCCTGCCACAATGAAGTGCCACGGTGGAAGCAGAGACCCCTGTAGTCACTCTGGTCACAGTGAGTTACCCTCTGCAGCAGGGTGTCTCCAAACTGCAGCTCACTGACACATCTACCCTCTCCCTACTGCTTTATCTGACAGACCTCTGGGACAGAGACTAATTTGTGTTGCCTGACAGGGAAGGAGTATATGCTAATAGCAGGTAAAGGTCTTCAGTATCCAGGTTTGCTTTTCCCTCCACATAAACACCTCCAGCTTTTGGATTACACCTGATCACAGGACATGAGATGAAGGAGCTAATACAAATATCTTAACAAGTGCAAAACGATAATGCTTCTCTAGACTGGCTTTGCTCCATCAATAAAATAGGCTGTGATACTGGCACCTGGAGAAACAGCAAAATCACTGTGAAAGGGTATAATGCTGTGTAAATTCACTAAAGTGAATTTCCAGGGCTCTGAAAACAGAAATGCAATAGATTTACAAAACCCCAGCAGCAAAGATACCCCAGCAACCCAAGAGTTGCATCTCATCTGACCCCAATAGAAAATTTTTCTACCTGAGCTCAAATCAATTCATATAATGATATTGCAGCTTCATTGTAGCATGTTCCTGGGAGACAGACCTCGTGTCTTTTGTTACTCATCTCATGTTGTCACAGATGTTTTAGTAACAACTTACTTGTGCTCTAATTAGGGAAAAAAATCCAAGCCTTCAGAGCAGACTGCTCTCAAAGTGGAGACTGCAATGTGTGGAGATTCACAAGACCTGAAGGCCTAACAAAGCCAATAAATCAGAGCTCACAAACCAGCTTTGTGCTGACATGATTTATCTTCCAGGGCTGACCTGCTTAGATATGATTTTATAATGAAGGCAGTCAGAGATGTGAACAGTAGACTAAAAGAAGCCATTCACATTGGTGAATCTGAGAGTATTTATTTTGCTATAACCCCAGCACCAATCTGTGAGATAAATCTAAAATATACCTCTATTACAGTAGTAAGTGACTGATTTAGGTGAAACAGGGGCTCTAAATTTGTCGTAAAGGACTTCTTCCCCATCTCCATCCCAGACAATATTTCTGGTAGAGAAATATTATTAGTAGTAGAAAAGTCTAACAGATACATCTGCAATGGCTGGAAACAATGGATACTCAGACTGAAAGACATACCAGGCCCTGAAGCACCTCACCATGGAGTTCCTGTCAGCACTAACCGTCAGCACCAATAGGGAACACTGTATATGTAATTTTTAGCACAAATGTGTTTGCAATATTGAGAGGCTGTCTAGCTGTTCCTACAATGCAGGAGACAGTGACAACTCAATTCTGAGTGTTATAAAAATAGTAAACCATCTCCAATATGGCCATTGTTAGGAAAGTATTGCACATTGTCTTTTTTGAGGGAAATGAAAATAAAGGTGTCATTCTTCAGAAATATGTGCTTTCTAGATAACAAAATGTCATTTTTGCTTAGCTCTGCTTCAAATTAATTCCAAAAAACTTTACTTCTATTGTAGGATTTTCCTCTGATACTGATAGGAAAAAGCATCTTGAAAAGCTTAAAATAAAGGATATTTTTTAAAGTGGGGAATGTAGAAGGGGATTAATTTTTTTTCATTAGTGAAGGCAGCTCTAAACCACCAGGACCATAGCAGCCTGAAACCCTGGTGGATTTTCAGATCCTTGTTTTCTCTTTTCAGAAACAGAAAAAGAGATAAAAATTTGTAGCTGAATTCAGAAAAACATAACTTTTGTCCAAAGATGCATTATTTCTTATTTGTGGCATATGAAATAATTTATTCTTTGAAAGAAAGAGGCAGCAACTCTAAATGCAAAAGTTCTAAAAATTGTGATAATTTCCTTTACACTGACATGCAGACATTTTTACTACAGCATTATGGGGGAATTCAATACTCTACAGAGAGATGAAAGATTACCTATGTCACCCAACAATGCATTTCACCAGCATCATAGAAGCTCTGTGCTACTTATAGAAATGAATGTCATAAATAGCTTTTGAGCATCAGATAAGCACTAACTATGAAAGCACTCAGATACATTTCAGTAGTCTTTGCTCAAATGTATTTAGAGACCAAATTATTCACATAAGGAAATGTCTTTTTACTCCAACACTCCTGATTGTTTCACATTGAAGTTTAGCTAGTATAGAGCATAGCTAGCATAGTCTTGCTAGTATTATATGGAAATGCTTTTTAAAGTTTTACAAATGCATAAAATAATAATTATAATTAATTCATGAGGTTATACTTCATCTCTGCTTTAGCCTCTAAGGTTCAGAAAGTGAACATAGAACAAATAGTCACCTTAGAGTGCCCTTTTTAAGGACATTAAAAACATTGCTGTGATTAATGCTTTGGGAATAATTAAGAACAAAAGAAAAACTTTAAAACACATTTAAATTGTTTGCTTTCAACACAGTGTTAACAGAAAACTTGCATCCTCAAAAAATTTGGTGTTTTTTTCACATATGCTTAGTCAATCTGTTTACTTTTAATTGGTCACAGAAGTCTAGTAATACGAATTCTCTACACTGACTGGATGAATAAATATCCACACGGGTAAACTTCAAATCCAGCATCTGCGGATATTTATAAAGGCAAATTTCAATGTTACCATATTTACTTTGACTGTAAAATATACAAGCCTAACTGTCAAAAATACCTTTACTAATTCAAACAACTATTTGAAAGGTTTTTTTCTTCCTTTGGTTGTAGTTCAGGTAAACTGGATCATCAGGCAGATCTTACATACAGCCTTGAGATATTCTATAGACTGTGGCCAGGCCTTGGACTCTCTGGCTGGACTATTTGTAATTGGGTTTCAGTCTAAGTGATAAATTACTGTAGAGAATCAAGCTACATATGCTGCCACCATGGTTAGTTTAAAGAACATTTAACAAAATGTTAAACTAGTAAGGCTGTTACCCTGAGTAGAAGACAACAGATTTTCACCAAAGAGATAATTAGAATCACATTGAGAAGCGATCTTCATCAGGGAAAGATATCCCTGTATTTCTTTGACACTTGCTTTGGAATGGGGAAATTCCAGAAGGTTTTACTTTCGAGTGAATGAAGACTATGCTCTATGAAACCCTATGAGTCTGATGGTAAAATGGTTCAAAGGGTAGGATTATCAGAGAGAATTGTCAGAGTGTCAGAGTTGTTGGGATTAAACTGTTGCAAAAATACTAGCTAGAGAGAGTTAAAAAAAAAATACTACCTAAGACACCACAGCTAGTCAATGAAATTTTAATTTTTCCCTCCAAGACCATTGTCACTTTGTCTCTTGGGGTGCATGCTTTGTAGCTAGAAAGCTGTAAGAGACAGTCCAAAGTTTCCTTCATTTTTGCCTCACGACTGTTGCAAGAAAACCCCGAGGACCCCCACCCTGGTCGGTTTTGGACAGGAGTTTTCTGGCCTGGTTGAGGTGGATGCTTGCCAAGTGACTGTTTGCAGGTGTGTTGTGCTCACTGGACTGTGCTGTCATGGTACCAACTGAAGACTGCATGTACTGCACGTCTGCACCTGCCTCTTGGAGCACCTCACAATGGTCCATAAATCTCCCCACCTCTTGGCCAGAAGCCACTCGCTTTGGAAAAGGACTATAAAAGAGCGACCCTCTGGAGAAGACCCTTGAGATCTCCCCATGGATGAAGACCCATCTAGTGGCTGGACCACGAGGATGCCCATCTCGTCTGTTGGTAGCTATTCCTCATCCCCCTCTTTTTCTCTATGCTTTGTTTCCTATATCTCTCCCCTCTATAGCAACTCAGTTGTTAGCATTCAATAAAAATGCATTGCTGTGAGCAAACCGATTTGTCCACTGCTGTGTCTTTTGCACCTCTGAGATCAAATGAACCATCACGACTCCTGCCTGTGTTGGCGGATCATGACAAAAGCCCAGAAAAAGGTTGCAAGTTTTCACAAAGACAATTTGAAGAAAACAAAGAATGACTATAATAAGTGATTGCAATAGAAGAGACAGTTTTATTTTAAAAGCCACCATCCTGTATCTTGTTCCATAATGCAGCAGCTATCAATTGCATATGGAGAAGGAGATGGAGGAAACAAGAAGTGAAGCAATCAAGTATGAAATTTTTATAATCTTCTAAGAATTTCTGTCAGTTTTTCAATTTGTTTTATAAAAGACTAGAGTAATTTCAAGTGACACAAGTCTGTATCCTAAATTAGGATTGATACTGTGCAGAAAACACATACAACAGAAAGTAAATAACTAGAACAACAACAACAAAAAAGATACTCTGTTTCTGAAGTCCTTATGCCATAGTGATTGCTGCAAACACTGAGTAAACAGTAGCCAGGAATAGCCTGATCACATGGCAGAACATCCCACTTTCTTTAACGATCCTTCATTGACACTGCTTTTTTGAATTAGTCAATATTTTACATGCGAGAGAGATGCAACTGGAAAAGCTGACTAATGAATAGTTGAAAGAAGTGTATAATCCATCAGAATTTTGTGTGCTCTTCTAAATAAACACAATTTCACAAGGATTAACTTTCCATCTTCTCGCTCTCAGCATTCATCTCCTGCTTACTACTGAGACTCTGAGTCCTTCACTGAGCTCTATGCATTGAGAATTTTGTGCTTGCCTGAGCACCCCATGTTTAACATATTATAATTAAAATATTTCTGATTTATAAAATGAACCATAGTCAATGGTCTGACCAGCATGTCTCAATGCAAAATTGAAAGAGTGATTCTTTACTTTACAGGTAAGAATCATAGAGAAAATTTTTAAATCTAAAAATATATACCCACTGACATTTAAAATAAACCCACAGCTGAATCTAATCTGTAAAGCATTTTAGATAATTTCCATGGAAATAACCAGAGGAAATATCTTAGGACATCTCTGTCTGCTCTCTTCCACATCCTCCAGCTTCTAGAGGTTGTGATATTACAAAGCCTTAGAAAATGCTATTTGGCTTCTATCTTGACTTCGGGCTTAAAAATATCTCAGGAAGTTTCATCCATGCCTATTCCTGTTTGTACAGCAAAGAGCAGAATGAGACCTCAGTCATCTGCTCACAGACATTCATTGCTGTGGTGGAAGCAGAAGAGGGAGTGAAAGAAATGTCACTTATTTAGAGGAATGGGGGTTGGATGGCCTCACAGCTGCCTGATCAACAGCTGCAAGTGCAATGCAGCTCCAGATGGACTGGCACCCAGGGCTCAAGGATGTATTATTTTGCTGGACATGTTGATGTGGGGCACTCATTAACTATTGTCTGATTATTGGTACCTAATTAAAGCAGGGGACAGCAAGAAGAATGGAGTGGTGGAGGAATTAGGTACCACAGAGCATCCTGTCACGCTGCTTGCCTTGAATGTGCATTGATCAGGGTGATATGTAACACAGTTCCAGGAATTAACTCTTCCAGCTGATGCTATTGTTTCTGACTGAAAGGTCCCATGCCAAGGATTAATTCAATCTATACCATTATTTAGTCAGCAGCAACAGATGTTCATTCTGATATCTTGGCAGAAGAAGATGGCTCCACTTAACAACAGAGTTTGCATGTCATCCTAGGACAGTCGTCATCTTATGGTCCTCTGCACCCCTTAAGATCTAAGGCTCTGCTTATATGCACTTTATTCGCTGTGTGTGTGACATTTAAGATAGATATTTGGCAATAACATCTCAGACAAAGCAGTATCCTGTCTGAGAAAAAGTGGAAGATCATTACTTAGATGAGGAAAATGGAAAGTCAAAGAGAAACAAGCTATTTGTTCTCCGCCTGCTCTGTTTCCCCCGCAAAAGCTGCTTGCCCAGTCATCCTGTCCCTTCAGCAAAGGAAGCAGAACTGCCTGCAGCCAGCTTTTCTGCTGTGGTAAATGTCACTGCCGTCTCTTGACCAGGTCCTCAGCTCCCCTCAACGCTGGCTGTCGGCCCACCGTGCACAAAGGGCTGCTCCTCACCTCCTCTGCCAGCCCCAGGAATGTTTGACTCAGTGGAAATCCATGGAGCAAATCCAGCACAAATAACAAAGGACACCCAGTATTATCAAATGAGTTAAAATTACTCCAAGCCTGGCATTTGGAGCTGCAGTAATTGGTGTCTCATCTTCAAATTTCTCCTCACATCTGAGAAAACTGTGGAATCCTGTGCCCAACAGGATATTCTGGGGCGATAGTCTGCCTGGCAAGACTCAACTCAAGAGCAAATTTACTTAAGGTTACACACCAATTCTTTGCTTTTAATAAAAAATAAATAAATAAATAGTTTCTAATTAAAAAAACAGTAAAATGTTCTCCACTCAGGTGCTGAGCTGAAGCTGGGTGCCCAGGGATCTGCCATGCACACCAAGCAGCTCCCAGCACTCTTGACCTGTCCTCCTTGGCTGGGATGCTTTCTGGTGGGAGGAAGCTTTGTGGACTCAAAGTCTCCCACTGAGAAGCCATTGGGATAGGAGGGAACAAAGCCTCCCAGGGGATTTGGTTGGGGAGGTCCTTGCAGACCATGCTATTTAAAGGGCAGGACTCAGTTTCCCTGGAAGATCAGTCAGTCCATCCAACAGCACTGCACTGTCCCTGGGAAACCTCCCAGGTGTGTGTCCTGTGAATTACTGCCTGCTAAAAGAGGGCAAAGGAAGAAGGATATTGCAGAAAGCAAAAGTAGAATTTTCTTTCCCTCACAGTAGGACATGGCTGAGCATGGGGAGAACTAGATAGGATGCAGAGGGTGTTGTGATTAGGTGTATGGGAAAGTAATGGTGCCAGAAAATACTAAACAGGCTGGGGTTGCTGAGACTGGAAAGAGTCAAGGTGGAGTGACTGGGGTGTATAAGTACTAAAAGATCTGGAGATGGTGGGTGGGGAATAGCTGCCCTCTCCTGCTTCAGCACAAAATGAAGAGCAACCTCTTAAATTAGCAGGCAGCAAGCAGAAAATAAATAGAGGAAGTCCTCCTTCACACAGTGGAAATTGAACTCTGGAACTTATTGTTACAGGATGCTGCCAAGGCCAAAACCCAGCTGGATGTGAGGAGAGTTATATGAGGGCTGCACCAAGGATAGCCATTAAACCTTAGAGCTGCCTCAGCTCGGCAAGTCCCTGAGGCGCTGCCAGCCAGGCACAGCACCAGGAGAGAGGAAGGAGCAACCACGAATGACTCACATTTCCTACTCCCTTTCTTAAGCATTTCTGGGAACACTAGGGAACTCCTTGTACTGGGCCAAGGTACAGGCTTCACTGTACAGAGCACAGGGTCACCTGCACTATTGTTCTGACCTGCTCTGGCCATTCTTTTGCATTCGTGTAACAAACAGAGACATTGTTTTCTGCAGTGACTAAAGGTAGGTAAAGACGCTTGACAAATTATCATGCTTGCCAAAAATACCTTTCATAGGCCTAAATCTGCTGTGGGTGATTTAGCCTTAATTCAGAAAATTATGCTCTTATTAAAGAACATACAGGAAGAGAAAAAATGAACAACCAGAACCACTCATATCGACTTTTTTGGGTGAAATTAATTTTTTCCAACACATCAGCATGAGTTAAAAGCCTGTTGTTATTAAAATTAATTGTAACAACATAAACATTCTATTAGGTTGAGCACAGCCTGAGGAACGGGCTTGATATCTTTCTTTTTCAGGTTGCTAAAAGGAAAGAGAGAATCATCTAACCTTGTCCCACATTTCTGGGATGTGTTTTAGGGAAGCAATGCCCAGCATCGCAAGTGCTGTTGGTGACAGTCTGTCCCAGCACGACACGGAGGAGCTGCCACCCCATCAGAGAAGCCTCCCTCAGTCAAGGCCCCATGCACAGGGACACAGGGCAGGAGGCTGGGCTCGCAGGGCTGCACACCTCCTGCACCAGTGCTGGCCAGGACTGAGAAACTCAGCAGTCTGGCACATGCTGAGGTAGAGACATCTTTCATCCCAGAAGTAGGGGATTTCCTGAAAGAGGGGAGGCTGCAGCATCCTTGCTCCAGTGGAAAAGAGCCCTCCAGGGGAAGCCACAAATCTCCCTCCTGTGTTACAGTATTCCCAAGCAGATGGGCTGCCTTGGCTCAGCTGCCAGTAGAGGCTTTGGTGAGAATGTTGTTCCTCAAAACAGCTGTCCCATGGTCCACAGCAGATGCCAGGCATATGCATTCCACAGAGAAGAGGCCAAGGGAACTAAACTTGTTTTTATGGAGAGACAAAGGCTGCCAAATGGGCTGCCAACTCACCTGGAAGGTAGCAGCAGCATTTGGGAGTCAGCAGGTGTCTTCTAGGGTCCTGCAGGGGTAGACTGGAGGTATGAGCATCTAGGGAGAAATCTCTTCCTTTACTTTGAAACCACAGAGTGGTGACTGACCTCTTACACTTCAGTGTGAGAGAAAAAGATGATAATTCAATCCTCCAGGCAACAGATGAGTGGAAGGCAATGCGCACCCGCACCAGAAGAATTCATAAAGGTAGTCCCATCACCAAAATTATCACACAACTCAGAACTGCCCAAGCAGGAAGAATCACCAGGTTTTCCAACACTAATTACCAGCTGTGCTGTCTGAAACCATGACATAATCAACAGGGAATGAATCACATCAGTAGTCATATCCTGAGAAGAAGAACCAGATGCACTAAGTATCCTACTGAACTATAAACCTCTCATACTCTGTCAGCTCCTTGAAAGAGTATTTACAAACATACTGCTGTTCAAAGCTGGACATATTGTTTCAGAGGAACAGAGGAAACTAAAACAAGAAAATAAATTACCTTAACAAGTAGGTTTATTATAATGCTTTTGTTAAGCCTGTAAAGAGGGCAGCTGTTGGTACTATTTATAATCCATTTGAAAGGAAGGAAGGGGGTAAACTAGCAAAATGGTGGAACGATCCAGATTTTTATCAACTAATGTAATTTCAAGAAAAGACAGAAAAGTCACAGATTTAGATAGCTAATCATGTGGAGCCTTGGGTTGTCACATTAAGATCAAACAGATACTTCCACTGACCGGAGGACGCAATAAGTCAGACCAGCAATTAAAAGATGAACTTTCTCCATACTCTTCCCCCTTGAAATCAGTGCATGCTGCTGAGTGCTCTGGCTGTCCTCCAACAGAGCACTCTGACATTCATAATCCAGCCAAAGCCACCAACTCAGGTGTTTACTGGTAATCATGTGCTTAAATGTGTTGCTGGACCAAGGCCGAAAGGGTTAGCAAGGTGCAGCCTGCAGGTCTCTGCATCCCCTGGACATGGGAATGGGGATGTGGATGGGACATTCCATGTGGATGGCAGTTTCTTGGCCTGTGGGTCACTGGTGGTCCCTGAGGCATGGGGAGGTCATCTGCAAAATGTAATCTGTTGTCATTTTGTTTTGAGCTATGCACAGGATTTCTTACACACGCAGAAAGGGAAAGCAAGCCAAAGAAAACCACAGACATTTTAACCCGGCTTGGTTGGTGTGCTTGTAAATAAGAAGTGGCAACACAGTGTTAAATGATTGAATTTTCCCAGTGCAGGGGAGGTTCATCATTGGATTACTATTTATCAGGCCTTCACATTATCAGAAGTAATTAAAAATCAAACTGTAAATAATTTCCTGTTGACTGACTAGTTCCATGCCAGTCAAATCTCTGGAGGATGTAGCTGTTCCTGTAAAAGAAAGAAGGAACCCTTGCTGGATTGTGAAAACAGGTGGAAAAAACCTCAGAATTATTTCTTCTGCTCCCAGAATAGTAATCAGAATTAGACTATGACCTTTCCAGAGCAATGCATGTAATTAAGGAAATCAAAGCTACTGCTATTTCTCCGAGGCAAAAGAGAAAAATAAGCTGTTTTGATCACAGTTACTTCTTTTTATAAACCATGAAGGCCTGGATGTTCAATAAGTTTAGACTGATGTTCCCTCTGCAAAAGAGGAAGCGCACTACTGCACATAAAAAGGAATGTGGGGAAAATTAAAAAAATACCTGAATGAAATATCAGCTCCAATATACCTCTGTGTTGTCTTGGCTTTTGTAGTATTCAAATGTAGAGGTTATTTTCACCTCCTCTGCTGCCTTATGAATTCCCTCAGGGGCTGTGATTTGAGCTTCAAACAGCAAAAAGGAAAAAATTCTTTTTTTATCATGGAAGCAGATAAAATGGGCAGAGGCAAGAAAAGCTTCTTTTGTTCTGATCTTTCAGACCACAAAACAAATTTCGATTCATGCAAATATGTACTTAAACCTCTTACAAATCAAGAGTATGCACTCTATTTACCTTTCTGAAATATATTTTAATTTTACATGTATTCTTTTCCTTTCTGGTATAGGAAAATTTTGTTCTTTCTATTTAGATAATGTCTGTTATTTCTGTTCTGTGTTACTTGTTATTTATTGAAGCTTAAGCTGTTACGGTCTCTTACATAAATCCTTCTTAGCACGTGGATTATTGATCCTATAATCCGTAATAATATTGTCTATTCTGTCATCCAGCTGGCAGCAATAAACACTAAAAACACATATTCTAAAATTTGTTGTGAAATTCTACTTGAACAAAA
The DNA here is from genome assembly GCA_013397075.1 of Rhabdornis inornatus. Lineage (NCBI taxonomy): Eukaryota > Metazoa > Chordata > Aves > Passeriformes > Rhabdornithidae > Rhabdornis > Rhabdornis inornatus. Next base: position 139,416 of record VWZS01009142.1, read on the forward strand.
ACCAAACCCAAAACAATAAACATGGTCAACAAATGACACTTCTAAATAAATATTGTGATTTCTCTCTAAAAATGCCTAAAGACAGTAGACCATATTATTAGGTTTATGGTTTATTAAATTTTAGGCTTAAAACCAAAACAATTCCTTAGTCATGCAGACACCCTTCGATATTAAGTTTGTTTCATTTTGTACTTGCAAAATCATATTCTTTTTACTCTTCTGAGGAAAATGCTTGGTTGGCTTAGGTTGTTTTGAAGGACTCAACAAAAGTTGTAATGTGGAGCAGTTTGACCAAACAGGGAAATTTTAGCAGGGCTTCATATTCTGTACCTGACACTTAATCTCTGCTATGGGCAAGAGCTACAAGCCTGGATTTAGAGTGTGCCTTGATTTTGAGGTTAGCTTGTGATACCATCACCTGCCCGATTTCAGCTCTCTCTGGTGCAGGTCTGGAAGTCTCCTACTGTCTGTCCACATGGGCAAATTTTGCTGTTGGAAAGGATATGGCCTATTGGAGCACTGCTGCTGTCCCTGTGGGAGCTCAGACACTTCTCTGTTCCAACCCAGCATCCTCACAGGTTAATGGGGTGTTGCAACCTGCACATCTGATTTTCAGTTGGTCCCAAATCTGAATTTTTTTATAAATGTGTGCTAAACATAAAGCCATCATAAAACTGAGTAGAGTTCTGGGTTTGACAGTAAGTCTGTGCAAGATTTCAGCTTCACAGAGATGTGAAGGGTGTGTTATGCCCTCTCCTCAGGGTCCAGCTATGATGTTGAGAGCACGTCTGAGAAAGAGCACTGTCCAGCAATCACCTGTTTCTGGTGCTTTTAGAGTTAAAAAACAACCCACCAGCTCAGGAAGAAAATCAATTCTTCTCAGTGATGATGAGCTAGCAGAGAGCCTATTGTTTACTTGCATCAAATCTAGGAATGGGAATCCTGAAAGCCTGAGCTGCAAGGAGGCTGCACATCACCTGTGCTTGGGGCTGTGCAGCTTCCTGGCTCACTATGGAAGCACCTCAGGGGAAGCACTGGAGGAGCATGAAGATCCCTGTGCTGGCAGGTTTGATTTGTTCCTCATTGTCCAGCTTTTTGGCATGGCTTGCAGGGCACAAGCCCCCAGGTGCTCTGCAGCACCCTGAGGTCAGCTTGGGAGCTCCTGACTGGGCACAATTCCTCTCCACAGAGAAGCCAGAGCCTTCTGTGAGGAGACCACACAAGGGTTTTGAAGAGTAGCAATTTCTCTGGGTTTTCCTGTGGGAAAGTATGGAGAGCTTAGTCAGTCAAGGCTTATATAAAAGCCCAATTGAAGTTTCAACAGTAGGTAAAACTGAAGAGACTACACAAACCTGAATGACATACATTCAGTTTGAGAAAACTTATGTCCCCATCTTATCTGTAGCAATACGTGGCTGTTGTTAATGCCTAGGTTTATTCACATTATTTTTTATTTGCATAGCTCTTATAGTAAGTGCTTCATAAATAATTTGTGGTTGGGAAAAGTTCCTAAAATCACTCTACCCTGGGAAATACCCAAACAAGGTAGCAAATATTTCATGCAGGTAGAGAATTAATTTCTTCTGGTACATCTAAATAGCTGGTTAGGTGGGTCCTGCCTCTGGTGACCAGTTCCCCTCTTCAGAGGTGGTTTTTCCTCTCCTGCGCAGAACCTCCAGCTCTCAACATTTCCCAAGCCAGTGGCTGCCATCTCATCGTGCTTGCACTTTGCAGTGCACATCAGATGTGGGACAGGGCAGCACACAACTGGTGAAGGACTTTACAGATGAGATGATTAACCTACAAAAGTTTTAGACTCTTATTTGTCAGCTATATTGTGAAGTTCATGTATCTTTTTTCATAAGGAAGAAATATGTCTTCACAGCAAGTGCACACATCTGCCCATTCACACTTCACAACTTTTTAGCCCATCAATTTCAGCCATTTTTTATGAGGTGGAGTTTGATAGGATAATGATCTAAGATATATTAATTTTCTAAAAGTTTCAAAAAAAGATGTGGAAGAAGACCCCATCCATTCTACTAGTGGGAGATGAATGAGCCCAATTTGTATTAAATGGCAGAGAATCCATACAGAAGAACTATCATAACTTCCCTAAATGTAAGAAAATTGCAGTGCATTGTATACTTGAGACACAAAGCTATAGGAAACCAGGCATCATTAGTCCTACTGATCAAAGACTTTGGCATTTGGGAGGGAGACACTGGGGAACAGGCTTATGCTGGGATGTCACTGACTTAGGTTGATTATGTCAGGAGACTGGCTCTGATTTTGACAGGTGAGTCAGAGGCAGCTGATTTAGCACTTTAATATGCTATTCTGGTTGGTGAGAAAAGTAATGCTTGTAAAGAATGTAAAATGCTTTTGGTGGAGGCTTTTATACATCTACATGAATACAGCCAAGGTTTTATAACCTAAAATACATGTATATTAGAGGGAGATCATATTCCTATTTCTCTTTCATAAAGTCTATACATCCCACTTAGGCATGTTTACTTTGTCAAATCCTTCCTTGTACTTGTGGATCAATTAGTCTTATTTCTACACTGTCTCCATCCAAATTCTTTCATTTTAAAAAGTCACAAAAGAGGAAATAAATCACATTAAAGCCCCATTCAGCTTGGTTGTATCATGATGGTTATGTTACTATGGAAACATCTGTGTTAAGAGACTACACTCTTGAAGACTAGCATTTTATCCTATATTTCCAATTATGTCATCAGACTGGATTTTCAGTGGCATAAACTGACATAACCACAGGAAAATTAAGTGATTTACAATGAGTAAATATGTGAACTAGCAATTATTTGAGAAAAAAACCCTAATAATTTACATGATGAGGAGTCTGAATCTAAAACTGCTGCTGCCCCATGCATATTTGAAAGGTTGGATTAAGTTCTGCTTGAATCACCCTGGAATAATTGTTGTTTCCTAATGAGTCCCAGGATTCAAGCAAGCAGCAGGAATATGCACAATCTCTGACTTAGACTGATTTTAACTAGATAGGGTACTGGAAGTGGTGCTGCCTGGCAGCAAAGGCTACACTGGGGATGGGCACCTGTGCCTGTTCTTCCCCTGGTGTCTCTGCAGGTTCATGCTCTGTCATTCCTGCTCACTCCACACTATGTGTCAGGCATGTTTCCACACTGCAGCCATCCCTTCATTTGTAGGCTGGGTCCCCAAATCAGCACAGCCTCTGCACGTTGCAGAGGAACATTTCCCATGGTCAGCATCCCCTCAATCTTCTCAAAGGCTCTCCAGGTATGGCTGGCTTGTTTTCATCACCCTGTCCCCGCTGGTGTCTTGTGCCTGGTGACAGATACTGGAGGTATACAGTAGTAAAGTGTCTGCAAAAATATCTTAATGTTTTGTGTAGTTGGGGGCTTTTTGTACCAGCAAAACAGTTGCATTTCATAGATGGCCCAGTCTCTCAAGAAAGTTCTCCACTTTGTTTCATTTTGATAAACTGCATGGCCTTTATGGAATCAAAATTCCTTCAAGACCACAAAGAAAAAATAATTCCTATGTCAAAAACCATAAAGTGTAAAAATTAAACTGAGAAATGTGCTAGAATTATTTAAAAGATTAAAAGCAAAATATAAAGGAAGAGTTGGTGCACAAGACTTAGTTTTGGCCACATGTTCTTGGATTGCTGATAAAGCAACATAAAATCATCAGGGACAGAGACCTTCAAAACAAAGATATAACCACTCATGCATTATAACAGTTCATACACAATAACACTTACATGAAGCATGGTATCAGTTCCCCCTTCAGGAAAGATTCATCTACATTGTTAATTGTTAAAATTCATCACTAAAAAAAAAAAATCACACTAACAATTCTGAGCTAGGTGAGATCCCAAAGAGAGGAACTTGAAGCAGAAGTGCTCCATCTTCAGTCTCAGGGCCCCATCTTCCTCACACCTCCAGAGCCCAGGCTGTGGGACAGCTATGGAGCAGGCAGTGGGGCTGGAGCACACACCAGGGACCAGGCTGGAAGATCAGTCTGAGTCTACATGGCATCTCAGCCCATCCTCAGTGTGTGCATGGGATTGCTCTGGGGAGGACTGGCTGGCCTACCAGGTCAAGCAAAATACAGAGTTTTCTGGAAAATACATGTATGTTTTCACATATTTTGAAATAGCATCTAATATCATGTATGTGATAGAATATAATTGTAGGTATTCAGTTCAGTGATCTGAGTTTGGGTGTACTGATGTCATTGTATGATCTCATGCTTTAGTTCAGGTCTAGAGGCAGATGCTGCAGTTGAGCTCAGCTCCAATAATCGCAAGGTAACTCCCTCTACATCTCTGGGTAAAACAGTCAGTCCTAAAAAACATAACACACAGGCTCCTTCAGGAGCCAGTGGTAGTTAAGAGAAACCATATACGATCGCCTCCAGTGAAATAATTTACAAGAAATAATCCTTTTACCAATTAAACTTGAAATAATGAAAGTGTTAAATCAAGGTAATTCATTTTCCTATTCCACTTATTCAACAAAACATACTTCTGCCACATCTTGCTGTTAACTACATCTCAATTAAGTACGTGCCATTTTTTTTAACAGATTTCTTTTCAAAAAAGAAAATAAGGAAAGGGAAAAGGGAAATAAGTAGAAAATGAAAGTGAGGAGAAAAACTAGGGCTTTGCCTTTTTCTTCTGCGTTAGGCAAAAAAAAAAAAGTGACACTGGAGTTTCTTGTAAACTAAGTTGCGTATCATTTGCTACCATGTTGATAAGGGAGGCAATCTCAACAATATGCCCTGTATGCCATCTAGACTGTACAGGAGCTGCTAGGAACAGGGAGGAGACAAATTGTTAGCAAGCCAGATTGAATACAGTGCCAGTGCCATGACTTTGTAACTGAAGTCACACAAATGAGGAAGGCTCCTGTCAGATTCTTTAGATCCCCTTTGTTTCTGTATAGATTTCTCATCTGCCCACACACCAAGATTTTTTTCAGTGTTGTTGTTGTGGTGGTGACCCCCATTGTAGATGTCTAATTTTTCCATCAGATGGGTGACCTCGTAGGAACAGGGGATACTAGCAGTAAACTCCAGAAAGTTAAGGGAAAAGTGTTTCATCTTTTACTTCCTCGATTTATTTCCAACAGTAGCAGTAGAGCTCACTCTCCTCTCCATTATAATGCTGTCATTTCAATTGCATTTTCTTTTATTAATAATGTAATTTTTAATAGTAACTCATAATTTTCCTCATGGCCCTGCTCTTGAGTTAAAATTTACATAAAGGAATCCTTGTATTTGGCTATAGTACCCTTCAGTGAGCCTATGAAAAATTATCTGTTCTTTCTTGTCAGGAACTAGCTGTGAGACTAGTGATTGGATTTATTATTTGGATATCATAATTTCTATTCAGACACTAAGTGAATTTCTTTGCACATTAAGATACCTGATGAATTAAATAGACATTCATAAAAGGTCCAAAATTTAAATTTGATGAAACCTATAATGTGTTCATAAGCTATTTACATTACCCAAGGGCAATTAAGATAATGATAATGGAAGTTGGGTAGTCCAGTACTTTTACAAGCCCTCACTTTCATTTTGAATCAAAACTATTCTTACCAAATATGGAATCTTATTCCCAGCATTTCAACTATAGGTTTGGATGAGACAAGTAATTCCCGTTAATCTTTAGAATGCACAAAACTCAAAAAAGACATGAGCAAAATGTTAGAAGGGCTGGGTAATGTTATTTTCATTCTGTCCTTTCTGTCTTGTCTGCACTAAGATGATCCCTCCTTCTCAGTCACGCTGTTGGATGAACTCTGCAAAAAGGCATTTCTGTTTCAATAGTGACTGAGTGATACAGCCAAGCATGACTTTACTCCCTGCAAAGTTCGTATTTTCAGCTGAGTGGAGAAAAAGAAAAATCCTTTCTTTTCACCTAAGGTTCTCAAAATATTTGTTGTTTCCGAACTCCAGCCAACATGATCCACATTAAAGCCATACGCAAACTAAAAGACAAATGATATCATCCACCTCCAAAATTTTCACCAAAACTGCCAAAAGGGAATGATTTGTGCTGGCATAAAACAGCATCCAGAACGTTTCCTTCTTTCTGATACTAGCACATTTTAGTATTCCTGCCAACAACATTGTAGTCTCAAGGGCACCTTGAAAGAAAAAACAAAAACTGTTAAAAAATTAGTGATAAAAATACCCTTCTGGAAAAAAAAAAAGAGATAAAAAGAGCACTACTATTTTTGGAAAGGGTAGGTTTGTTTTCCTTTTTTTAATTAAATTTTTCTAAGGAATTAATAGTCTAGGGATTCAAAGGGAAACAACAGCAGGGTTACATGTGCTCACAGTGTGGCGTATCTTGTCATTTCAAAGGTTCCCAAGCAGTTGGTCCACAGAGATTTGAGAGGTCACATAGTTTTTACACTTCGCCATCTCCTACTGCTTAATCTCATTTGTAATATCTAAAAATACACATCTTGCTTTCCCAGTATAGCTTTCCCATGTAAACTTGGACTTGCTGCCATTATCCCAGGACATGGTGATGTTCTGCAGGGTGGGAGAGCAGGACATGTATTTGCCAACTGGAAGAGAGACAGTTTCTGAATGGAAGGGGAGGATTTCCCTAAGATAATGTTTCTATTCATTCTGGAAAATTACCAAGGACGTTTTTACTAAATAGCATTCAGATTGGTTTCAGACATGTCTGCAAAAGGAATTCTGTCTCTGTGGTCAGGAAGCTGGGCTAGGCAGTCCCTGCGGGAAGCAAGAAAGATCTGAGGTGTCTGTGCCTGGTACATTTTATGCTTATGCATGACAACCACTGCTTAAAAAATTGAAGCAAGCCAGAGAATTAGAAGTCCTTACAAAGCACCGCAGGGAATGCTATTCCCTGGAAGGCATATCTAAATTGTCTACTCTAATCAGTTCATTCTTGTTTTTAAAAATTTTGAGGACATAAGCATCATGCTCCAATAAAACATACCAATGGCTTTAAAAGATTCTTCCACGGACACACAATTTTAGCACACAATTTTGCTTTAACTTGTTATTTTTTATAATGACTTTAGACTTCCCAAAGGTATACCCCAGGCCTTTGGTGAAACTGTTTGCATGCACAAAAATTTCTGTAAGAATAATGCCTGTTTCTCTCCATGAAGATTTACTGCTGTACTTTGCAAGAACATTGCTGGGGAAACAGTGACTCCTAGTCATATTTCACATGATGCCTACAATTAATCTGTTAGCAATTCAGACTGGATGGCTCTTTCACTTAGTACATCTGTTAACAAACTTCTTCAGATAGATAATTTATCTACGTGAGTATTTTGAACAAAACAGAATCACATATTAGACCTCACTGACAATTATTTTCTCTGGAAGCATTTTTCCATTTAGCATGTTCAAGAAGAGTTACATTTGTCAATCTCCTTGAGACAGGGGTTCAAATAGGTCTATTAATATCTCAATCTCAGTTTATACAAAAATATCTAGATTTTGAAAGAATGCTTTCTCTCGGGATTTAGGTTGATTGCACTTTAAGCCATTTCTTATTTGACTACTTAAGCAACATGTATGGAGGTAAAGGAAATGCAATAGCTTACTCCTAAGGACAAACTTGATTGAGATGATGTGAAAAAGAAGGAGCTATGTCCATGCATTCAGTGAAGGAAAGTAACTAACATTCAAGTGAACTAGAAACTGTCAATCAAGAAAAGTCAATTTATATGAACTCATCATCATCATACTGAAAATGGTTGTTGATTGTTTTGCTTCAGATCTGGATTGCATGGATTCATTTTAATGTGACCTAATGAATCCCACACTAAGACTCACTAAGTTCATCTAAGAAAAGCACACACCATTTAACTGTGTCTCTAACCTGCTCTTTTAGTCAAAACATTAGGAACTCCAGGGTCAGGGAACACTATCTTCCCTTGAGAAAGTCAGCTACCATTTCCCTGTGAGTCAAAATAGGAAACAAATGGGAGGAACAGCACTGACTTGGGGAAGCAGTAATGTATGAGCTGTGTGTCTTGGTACTTTATTTCAGGGTTAGGAAGAGAGGAGAAAAAGGAGTTCTGGCAAATCTGTTGAGCTGGACAACCGCAGAAGAACGTGGTCTTGCTTTCAGACAACCAAAAAAAGATGGTCTTGGTAGACCTGAGCTTTCTGATCATAGGAACACAGGTGGAATTACCTGTTCTTTCTGCTATGTGGCCTCACCCACTAAATCATCCTCAAGCTTTTTATAGCCATCCCACATCACAGCCCACAGAAGTTGTGTAAAAGCAGTAAGGCAAGAAAACTTTTGCAAATTTTTCAGGCAATTTCAGACATCATTCATGATCAAAGTGTGACATCTCCTCTTCCATTCAGGCACTTTGCTAAAGATTGGGTACTCTTTGAAGCAGAACGAATTGAATTGGACTTTCATCTCATCTTGATAGTTTTCTTTGTTAAGCAAAGACTCATTAGCCTCTTACACAAGCATGGTATCAATCCCTTGTGGCAAGGAATTGAAATAAAACCACTTATGAACTCCTTGGCTTACACCCAATGTTTTCCAATGCCCTCTTAGTAGCTGCAGTCAGGAGCAAGGAAAATCTACAGTTTGTTCAAAGAATTTTCAGTGTTTATGGCATATGAAAGCAATGCTTTCTCTACGAGATGGTGTTATTTTTTAAAATGTTATTTTTAAAAGTAGTATACTAAAAATAACACAGTACAGCCTAGTAGCAGACTACTCATTTTAGTTCCTTTATAAATATGCTTTTCCAGACTAAAGAAATTTTTGTCACTCTAGAATAACTCATAAGGTAGTTTAAGCCTGTTTGGAGACAGGACAGAGAGAACTCTTTGCAATTCAAAAAAAGTAAAAGCAAGGTCCTGCACCTGGGAAAGAATAGCCCCATACATTAGGCTGGGGACTGTCCTGTTGGAAAGCAACGCTGTGGAGAAGGACCTGGGGCACCCAGGAGGACAGCAAGCCATCCATAAGCCAGCAGTGTGCCCTGGGGCCAAAATGCCAATGACATTCTAGAACAGAGGTATCCTGGAATACAGTGGGTATCATGCCTATCTACTTAGCTCTTGTGAGACATATTTGGAGTGCTGTGTCCAGTACTGAGTTCTTCATGACAAGAGGCACTGGAGCTCCTGGAGTGGGTCCAGTGGAGGGCTATAAATATGATCAAGGGACTGGAGCATCTTTCTTATGGGGGGCCTGGGCCTGCTCAACCTCAAGAAGAGATGACAGAGAGGAAATCATCAATGTCTATGAGCGTCTGATAGGAGGAGTCAGAGGACAGGCCCAGGCTCTTCTCAGTGGTGCTGACCGAGAGGACAAGAAAAAACAGCAGAAACTGATGCAGAGGAAGTTTCCTGTGTGTGACAGAGCCTGGAACTAGTTACCCAGAGAAGCTGTGGAATCTCCCTCACTGGAGGTGTTCAGGAACTGTCTGGGTGAAATCCTGTGCAATGTACTCCAAGATGACCTTGCCAAGCATGGGCCACATGACCCACTGTGGTCCTTTCCAACCTGACCCATTCTGTGATTCTGTGTATGAAAATGGATCTGACTCTGCAGTTACAAGGTAGAATTCCAGAACCCGAGTAGATACAGTCCGGCACTATGAATGTCAGAATTATGATAAATAATTATATGATATGCAGATAAATATGCAGATTTAAGGCTTAGCAAAACCTACAGAAACCAGTGGAAGCTCTTCCACTGGACATGTTCCTAAAACTTTTAAGAAGTCGCTGTGTAAATAGAATCAGATCAAAGGATATGGATGCTGGATTAGGCAAGCAGCAGATTACAAGACAACATTAGCATTTGCCCTTTGCAAAGGTTAAATATGTTCCTGTCTTAAATATTGCATCTATGTTCCCATGAGGACTATCCATTAAAAATATTTTGGATTAAAATGGAAACAGGACTAGAATACAATCAAAGAATTTTTTAGAACTTTGGAGCAGACATTATTAGAAATAAATCTCTCAGAAAGCTTTTGAAGAGTCATAAGTCATAAGCAGTCTTGGAAAAAAAGGAGAATGCCCTTTCAAGTAATAAAGTCTTTCAAAACTGTATGAAAGTGATCTGCTTGTATTAAACTATCCAGATTTCAGTAAACTTTCACCTTACTCAGTTCCATTACAAACATGGTGCTTAGAAGCTTCAGTAGCCAGTCTTTGGCTGCTTTGAAAATATTTGTGCACTCTCAATCCCTTCATGCATTTTCATTCTTAAGTCACTGCAAAAACAGATGCAGCAAAATGTTCCTGATCTTGTTTGTTTCAATTTGAAACTCAGAGGAAGTTATGGGATATCTGGAGAGATTTCTCCTATCTCATATTAGACATCTGCCATATGGATGTATGAATTAGTCACCCTAGACTGTCTGATGTCAGAGGCAAAAAATGAGTTCTTAATCTGACCTGTCTTGAGCAAATGCTCAAGTTTCAATGGATACATTGAACTGTTTCTTTCTGTTGATCTGGGCAGATGAGTCGAGGCATCTGGCTCTTCTGTGGCCACCTAGACTGCAAGACAGCCACATTGTGCCAGCTGAACACTAAGCTTCAACTCTTCCTTGACCTCATACAAGAATCACTTTGCTGGTGTTTCAAAATAAATTAATTGCTCTGTAAAATCCAATATGACAGCTAGTGGAAATTAGCAAAGCCTGTAGGTTAAAAAGCATCCCGCCCACTTGTTCTTGTGGGCCACGAGTCTTTTTTACACCTTCAACCATGCTCAGAAGTTCTTGTGCAAAAAGTGAGTAAATCTTAAGAAAGGGAAGGTGTGGATACACCTAAGTGTGGCCTGTAACCTCTGGAGAGACAAGGAGAAGATGCATAGTACTACAAGTCTGAATTACCTGTCAGAAATAACCTCTCATTCACCATAAATACTCTTACACAGTAAATTCCCTGAACTTGATATACCATGTGATAATAAACTATATTGAGTGATTCTAGATTAGTCCTGTAATCCCTCTGCAGGGATTCAGAGTAGGAATCTTATACATACAATGGACATCAAAAAAGAGGAACCAGACTGTAGCTTCCCAGAAATGGCCATTTATGTGCTTATAAGAAACATGAGTGGAACAAGCTTAACAATACAAGAAATCACATGCAGATCACAGTCTGGAATCATCCAAAAGAAAAAGCGCAAGGAAAAAGAAAATAATATTTTGGCACTCAAGCATTGCCTAGCAGAGACTTGAAGTTTGCACACAAAAGGAAAAAGCAAGTAGCATTATACAGCAAAAGTAATATGTTCAAATAGCTAGTTTTGCCTGTTATTTGATACTGTTACAAACTTTTCTTGGTTGCTTTATGCTCTTGGAGCAGGTCACTACATATGTTCTCACTGCAGATATGTGGCAAGTAACCATTATAAAGAATTATTCTGTTACCATTATTAAACTATGTTTTAAGAGGCAGAGTAATATTTCTTTAATAATAAATTAGTACCTCACAGACATATGACCAAAGAATATCTGTAAGTAATATTGTCCCTGCAAAATAATATAGCTAGTAGAATTACAAAGCAAATCAAGTTGTTCTGGCATAATGAAATAGCTACTGAATTGTAAGGCCAGATTGAAGTAGAGAATTCAAACCCAAGGAGAACCTAAAGCCAAAATTACCAGCGTGCTTAGTAAAGAACACATTTGGTGATAAAAGGACTATGAATAAGGTGGCCATAAGGTGCCTTCAAAGCTCCCCCAGCATCTTCTCCTGTGGCATGTGTTCCACTCCCACTGCCTTGGGAGGGTTTTCCTGAACTCTCTCTAGTTTGTCCATTTCTTTTCTGCATTGGGAGCCCAAAACTGGATGCAATATTCTAGGAGTGGCCTAGGAGTTGCACAGAGAAAATAAATTGTTTCCTTGGCATGTTGAATATAGTTCTGTTGATATAGATGAGGATGCTGCCAGGACTCCTTGATAGATCATGTTTGGCCTAAAAGCCACCTGAACACCTGGTCCTGTCCAAGAAGAGCTGCTCCCTGGCCTAGCCCATCCTGGTACAGGGGGTTAAATCCATGCCGAGTGCAAGCCTCTGCACTTATCCTGGTTGAACACCATAGTGTTCCTTTTGGTCCATTCTTAGTGCTGGTCTGGGTCCCTCTGAATGTCCCCAAGAGTATTGACTGGTGCCACCAGTTTGGCTTCACCTCCAAACTTGCTAAGAGTGCACTCCTTCACATCCTCCAGGCCACTGATAAATGTACTAAACATCACAAGTATGTCCCAGTGCAGACCCCTGTGGAACTGAACCTGTAACCAATCTCCAGCTGAAGTGTGAACATTTAACCATCCCCTCTGAGCCCAGCCATGCAGCCAGTTCTTCAAATGTCTAGTACTCTGCTGAGTTACTGCTGTTGTAATTACTGTTCTCTTCAGCAAACCACCTGCCTTTGTGATTTCAGGACCACTGTTGCAGATCTGAATAGCAAAAATTAAGGTTTGCCACTACTGTTTACTACCAGTGACAGCCCATAAAAACCCACAGCTGTACTGTCAGAGAGTCAGTGTCTTACTCTGTCTTCAGCAACAGACCCACTCATCCATGCTTCATCAGTGAATTCCCAAGGATATATCTCTCTAATGCATTTTTTTTCAGAAGTAAAGGCAGACTAAGATTTCTTGCCTCCTTTCCTACTGCCTCTCCTTTGGCTGAGCTGGAACTGTTCTTGGTGCGACTGAGGAGGCAGAAACAGCAGTGTGAAAATGAGATGTAGAGTGGAGGGGAAACAAAGAGCTGCAAGTGTCTTAACCTGGCATCCCGTAAGACAAAAACGTACCATGGAATGATACATATTAGTCTTACTCCTGGCTTACCTGAAACACAACCATACACACAAACACAATGTCTGGAAGGTGATTTTTGCCTCCTAGGATTCTTTTCCAAATCTCACCTGGCAGCAAAAACACTAAATATGAAACTCTACCCTGAATTATTCTGTTTCCTATAGCATCTCTGCAGTGGCATTCAGGTCAGAATGAATTACAAGTGCTAGAAATCCCTCCAAATCTGAGCTAATTTACACAGAAAACTTCCAAGCCAAATGTTATTCAAGCTCCTGAACAGGGCATTGAATTGAGAAGTTGTGCGAACACACAAAAAAAGCATGACATCACCCCAACACTTGTATTTGTTCAACTCTCTTTAAGGGAACATTTGTGGTTTTTTCAATAGTGAGGGTGCCATGGCTCCCAGGAGGGACAGAAGCTGTTTTCTCAGGAACCACCAACCAAAGTTCATTTCTACTCTTTGGGAATGCCCTTTCAGTTCCTGATGGCAGTTACATGCCAAAGGGGCTCAGCAGGCCTTTTCGGAGAGTGTCACTAGTGATCAAGGAATGTTGCACTATTTCCTTTCCCTGAAAGGCCACTTTCCTTTCCTTGAAACTGCTAAATCGTCCCTGCCAGCTCCTAGAGCTTATAAAGTTATTCTGAGTCACAAATCAGCTTCCATCCCATTGGACCAAATTGTACCCAGGAGGAATGGTTATATACTGTGCCTATGCTTTCTAGAGAAAAATCTTAAGAGAGGGAGATAACATTCCATTATTTCCTCTAGCAATCTGTTCACCTACATCCCAATAACATTCCCAGCTGAAGAATCCTTGGTTGAAGTTTTAAGAAACAAGGGTTGTCTACCTAAATGGCTCTTTCATAGCACTCAGGGGGACATGGGGAAGGGAGAATTTGGTTTCATACCGCCAATTTGGAGAATGCAGATTAGTATTAACATCCTTCCTGCCCTTTGTTGAACACCTGTAGTAAGGAACAGGACATGAAGATTGTTACATATTGTAGAGTAAACAGAGAAAATAGTTACTTGGAAGGAAACAGGGCAGTATCTAGGATAACTTCTATTCCTTTAAAAAAACCAAACAAGCAAGCAGCTATATGCTGCTCAATTTTAGCAAGTATGACTGCAGAGGCTGATATCTCTGCATCACACCATCACACATCTAAGTACTACAAGAAGCAATTATGAAGAGCTAGGAACGTGCTTCCAAATATAATAATAGCTTAATAAAGTCCATCTGGTGGTAACACAGCAAGAGGGAGTGTCAGTATGAGCCTAGAGAAAGTGATTAAAACATAAACAGGATGTGATGGAGGAGGCAAATAATCTAAAATAATTTTATTTTTGCAGAGTTTCATTAGATGGCTTTTCTGTTACAGCAGCTGTTTTTCTTGATGCCACCTGCTGTATCCCACTCCAACTCAAACACACCCCTGGTATTAAACCATAAGGCTTAATTAGTATTTATTAACTAATCAAGATGATGGGGCACAAATTAGAAATCTAAGGTCTTGTGGGCATCCTATGAGGACAGGAGGCCACTTATACCTGACACATGAGCTATGCTCCCACAGCACATGATGAATTCATGGCTGTACTGCTTTATCGATCCTCTTCTCTGCTGCCCTCATTGACTGAGGAAACATCCACCAGGTGTTCTTGAAGAAGCACTAAATACCCAAGCACACCTGCAATAAGGCCTGACTTGTTCAAATTCTCAAACAAGGTAACACAACACAGAAACTGCTGCCTGTCATGGCTAGGTAAGCCATGCCATAACTGCCCATTGGAGATAAGGGAATCTTCACTTTTTCACACAAGCAGCCTTCAGAAATTCACATTAGCATTCACGATCACCATTTTTTGCATATTTTCTCTTCCAAGATCTGCACAAATCACACATCTTTTCCTTCTAGCCTTGACCAACTGTCCTATGGCACCATTAAAATAATAATCTCCATCACACATGCTCACATACCCAGAGCCACATTTTTGTGCCTTTAAACTTTTTCTTAAACTGTTATTTAGCTATCAGTCGTTATAGTAATTATAACCAAGACAGACACGACTGGCATCATCACCAATCCTGTATTAAAATGTTTTTATGCCTTCTCTCAATAAATGTCTCTCAGGCAACTCCACACAGCACTGACTCCTTTCCTCATACAGCATCTTCTTACCTTACCTGTCCCTTGCACAGCTATATGGCCCTTCCCTCCTCACAGCACATCCAGCAGACTCTCAATCTCAAACTACAACTACAACTGTAACTTACTATCGACTAGATAATCCACTCTTTTATAACCCCCATCCTCATCGGGCAGGCAAGGCTGTTTCCACTCCTCAGCAATCAGTACAGCTGTAATTCATTGGGATAGATTGCCTTCTGCACTATCCTTACAAACTATTCTCCTACAATTACAAACTATTCTCCTACAAGTTATCATCTGCATGGAAAAATGTTTAATTTTCC
The DNA here is from genome assembly GCA_013397075.1 of Rhabdornis inornatus. Lineage (NCBI taxonomy): Eukaryota > Metazoa > Chordata > Aves > Passeriformes > Rhabdornithidae > Rhabdornis > Rhabdornis inornatus. The sequence goes on from VWZS01009142.1 coordinate 154,733, forward strand.
TCTCCATCCACAGGTATTATTATTCTGAAAGTTTTCAGAAGAATGTCAGCTGTCTTCAGTTAGATGTGGCCACCACATCTTGTCATTGAAGGAGGCGTCCTTGTTGCTTAAGTCAGATGGATGCTCTTATCTCTTTCCTTCTCCTGTGTTTTGCTGTTTTACAGTTTTGTCAAAATCCATGTCTCTTCTGTCCTAATGGTGTCCCAGTGATGGTACTTTGGCATGTTGATGACCTGGCTGGGATCAACACCTGCAACCTTTCTGTTTTTAGAGAGACACATGTTAGGAAAATGGTTTTTATAACCATTACATCTGGTTCTAAACTACTTACAACATCAGCAGCAAACATCTATCACCAGCCCTTTAAAGTGAGTGTGCTGCCTCAGATGAAATGTTGTAAGATTGTCCAGAGCTCAATAAATCCACTACATTAAGAGTAAACTATTCCAGCAATTAAAAGCATTTCCAGAGATGGAGTGTAGAAAATATCTTCTACTGAGTTAATTTTCATTCTTTTCCACATCAATTCATCTTAGTATAGCAAAAATAAAGATATAAAATGTGGATGAAAAGGGGACTATGATAAGTCAAGAAATAAGTGACCAGTAATGGATCAATTCTGCACTGACCATTGATAAATAATCAGTATTTATTATTACTCATTTTGCAGAAATTATCTTCCAGCTTCAGTACCAAAGTTATAAATATGATTTTCACTTTAAAGTTTGCTGAAAAACACAGTGTAAAAGTTTATCTGCACCATAAAAAAAGTTAACTAACACAGCTATCCTGAGACAGAAAGTTGAGGCAATTTTAGTTTTATCATGAGGCAAACTTGCCAAGGTAGGCCTCGGGCAGGAGCAGAGGTTTGATCTTGTTTTGATAAACGTCTTCACTGTGCCTTTATACCATGGTAACTCACACATGTTAGTTTTCATATTGACAAAAAACCCACCAAAAACCGCACAAAACTAAACTGAAAACTAAAGGGGGTAGTGGTGGGAGAAAGAATCATTTATAGTAGAAGTGACATAAGGCACAGCATCACAAATGGATTCTCACTTAACTTGCTGGTGGCTTTCCACTGCTCCTTGCCTCTGTTATTCTATTTTCTTCTATCCATAGGCTATCAGATTGTATCCAGAGAGCTGCATGTGCCTAGCTCTACCCCAGCAGCAATAGAACAGTTAATAGTGTGTTGGCTTTTCTCCATGTTTCTGAGTGACCTATGATGTCTGATAATCTGTGTTCATGATTCACAGAAACATAACTGTCCAAGGAAAAGCTATTCCCCATCTTCCTGTTTCACAGCACACATTGGGCTTTCTTCATCATGAGTCTTTTCCAAACCGTTTTCTGTGGGGGTAGGGAGGGTGAGAAACTCTGTCTGAATGCCTTATGCTACTGAGAGATTATTATAACATGCCAAGATTTTACAGGGGTGAAAATATCCCCTGAAGCTGTTATTTAGCAATTCCCAAGAAATTTAGCTTACAGAATACAAAAATAAGCCTTAGGTAAATGAAAGTAAATAAAGTAACACATGCCAAAGACAAGTCATTTTACTTTTACTTTCTATTTCTGCTATACCAACACAAAAAAAATCATCAGTTCCTTTTCTCTGTCCCATATGAACCCAGAACTGTACAGGTTGCTCAGAAAAATCTCAAATCTGAACTGTAAATATGAAGCCTAAGCACTCCCACATCTGTTTCTTTAACAGTTGGAAGTCATTACTACTATTCAACCTAGTGTTACTGCAATTCCACATGAACTTGATGTTCCCTTTTTTTTATATACAATTTAAAACTACACTTGCATTTTCATTGTGATATGGAAGCAGAGAATTTCTTATGGTTCTTTTACTCAAAACTCATTTGAAGACTATTTTGGGTTCATGAAGAGGATGTGTCTTTGTCTTAAGGATCTGACTCAAGTTCAAGGAGCATACAGTTGATGCACTTAAAAAGTCTGACATTTCACACTTCTTGTTATTGCTTTTCAAGTGGAGGCAACATCTCTATAAAAGAGTCACAGTACTGGATACATACCCTGGATGCATGTGCAGCTCACATGCTCCATGCCATGGATTGGTCTGCTTTCATCACCAGTTTAAACTAGTCCACATGAATGTGAACTGATGCACCTGCTGGTGGACCCCACTGATTCTGCAGGTATGTGCTGGGAAAATCTCCCTTTTTACACTGTGAGACCTGTTACACCCTGGGAAAAGTTGCTGGAAGTCATTCTTCATGTGGATGGCTGGATCCTTCAGCTGGAAGATGCAGAGCAGAGGGTTAGGGCTGTTTCACCTTGTCCCACAACACATGCCAACCTGGCCATCCCAATACCATGGTATTACTGCCTCCCTGCCTGACACTGCATATATTTAACAGACTCTCTTGCCATGGACCTGATTAGTTTATGGCAAAACCTCAATGTAGAGCTTTCAAAAAAAACTACACATACATGCACACATGGGAATTCATCTGGCTAGAGGTGTCCTCATAGCCTCTTGCCAGGCTGCAGGCTGTGGGATGAGTGAGCTGTCTTGCCTCCAGGCAGGCTTTTGCAGAGACCCCTGCAGGGACAGCAGTGCAGAGGATCAGCTCACCTCTTCCTGCAGGGAAGCACCCTCAGGATGCTGCTGCCCCTGGTCAGAGACACACATCCAAACCAAGGTGCAGCAGGAGGCATGACCGGCATCAGCTCCTGAGGTGCTGCTGGATTAGAGGCTGAAATGTGCTTCTGCAGCACAGAAGACTGATGCAGAAAAAAAAAAAAAAAACCAAAACAAAATGAAACAAAAAACCCACGTTCCTAATTTTCTCAAGAAATTTCCACTTTCCTCATTTTCTCAAGAGATTAAAAAATTATCTAATGCCTGTTGCCCGCGATTCACTTGTTGAAATGCATTTGTGAATTCTCAGGAGGAAGAAATAAGGTCACGAGATCAAGGATTGCTCAATGTGAAAAAAAAATTGCAACCAGGGAAAGCGGAGCTGGAAGAGAGGATGAAACTGTCACTCTATCCTTCCTGCAGAGCTTTGTCCTGTCAAATTTTAAAGACTATAAAAGAGAAATGCCTGCTGTGGGAAGAGGGATGTAAGACAGTTACACTTCATCTTGGTTGCCTACCACACAAGGGTAGACAGATGCTTCAAAACAACAGTGATGATGTCTTGTTAATAAGGCTTATATCTCCTGAACATGCCTGAAGTGGGTAATTTGTGAAGACATAGAAAAAGGGAGATGAAGACCTTTCTGTTTGCTGTGCTATAATGAACTATCCGGGCTATGTGTACACCTACATGATAGCAGCACCATGCAACAGACAGTTTTAAGGTATCCAATGGCTTAGCAGAGCAACAGTAGCTAGAAGATAGGCAGAACTAAACAACAACAGAAATGATACAATTTTAGGAGGAAAATACAGATGCAGTAACACAAAGCAATGTTGTAACTACATTTTCAAAGAGCACTGACAGATACCAAGCTCTCTCCAAATCACACCAGTGCCTTTTGTTCCAGACTTGTCTTGCTCAGACTGATTTTTTTCCCCAATTTGTCCTAAAGCCGTTCCCAGAAGTTACTTCAGTTCCTCCAGAATGTTTCTTAGTTATTTTTTAGGCAGTGTCTATAAACCAGAAGAAATAATCTATTGCACAGTTTGAGCCATAAACATCCCATGAAATGCCAAGTGAGAGTTATGGGTATTCAGCATCTCACACTACAAAGCCCTGACAGTGTCACGTTTTTGAGTGGTTCTTCTTGGAAATTTGATTTTCTCTCTGTGGTCGCTGCTGGGAACACGATAAAAAGAAAATTAATGTCTATGAATGAAAAATTACTAAATCAGCATGAGTTTTTTCAAGCCTTTGGGTTGGCACAGCTGTAGAGTTGAGTTGGAGGAGTTGGGCAGAGGCTTGGCAGAAGTGAGAGACAGGGAGGGGGCAGTTAGGTATGTGAAAAATCTCTGGAGAAAAGAGAGATGTCTCAGAAGGAAAAGAAAAATAGTATCCCTGGAAGGAACTCAAACCACTTGAGGTTTGTCATTAAACTCAGAACAAGCTTTTATCCCAAATCGGTCTTGTGAGCTATGCATTTGCTTAGTTTGGTCTTGAATTCTTCTCTCCTAAGGATGCAAGCTTACCAATTAGTGAGGAGGTGATTTCTCTTTCTGTGTAAGTGCTCAAAATTTCTAATTACCTCCATGTCCTGTGTTAACTGATTTGTGCATTAACTTTGGCAAAATTCTGGTACAGATGTCACTAAAGACTGTTGTTCTCTCACATCAAGAAATGCACTGCAGTTACCTATGGATCAATAGTGTCTTCCTTGAGGGCATATTCTGTACCATAATCACCTCTTGCTGACTCTCACCAGTTTTGACTAGAAAATGCATTAGTCTACAGAGCATGAAACTACAGGCATTGCTCCACCATCGCAGCACCACTGCTCAGCACAGGGACACTGCACTGCTGGGCAAAGTCAGCAGTGGTGGGTACCACAGGGGAGCCAGGCAGCAGTGTGGGTGGCTCCACCTCTGAGAGGAGCCTTGGTGAGTGGGAATCTAGTCTTGGGTCAGTGCTGTCTGGTAAGGGGGAAGGAGACAGCATTTTAGATCAGCCATCAAAATAAAGGCATTGTAGAGCTGGGAAGAGATTTTGCCCTGCACTCCTTAAATTCCTTTCCTGTTACATCCTCCTGAAAGCCAAAGCAGATTATTTTTTTTTTCTTTACTGTGTTCCGCAGATGCAGCTGGGGATTCATAGGGCTGTGTGGTCTCTGCACTTTCATGAGTACATGTACATACGCACACACTTTTTATTTTTCTACATTAATACTGTAAAAACTCAGGGTGCAGGGTGCTGCTGAAAACCCACCATATATTCTCCAGCTCACACAGCATATTCAGCCATCTTCAAACACTTCCACTCCTGTTACCTTAGTAACAGTCCTAGGGAATCCCTAAGTAATTAATCAAGATGCTTAGCTGTTTAAGGTTTCTTACAAGGGATGCTGTTGTCAGGCTTCTTTCTCATTGCTAGCAAAAAAATTAAATAGATTTGTATATAGTAAAGAAATGGCATGTGGGCTGTGTCTGTCATATGGAGGAGGTAAATGAGTGCCCATGTGCCCCTTGTTAAGCATTTCTTTGGCATGTGTGTACTTAATAAGTAACCAATACCACAAGTAACAGCCGAAGCATGAACCTCAAAGAATTTAGAGATGCAGCTGCTAGGCTGGATTTCTTAAAATATTTCAATGTCCATTCTAGGAGACCATCCTGATTTCTCCTTCCAGTGCCGCATTCAAAAATCACTTTCTGGGTCATTAACGCAAAACAGAAAGTGACAGCAAGAAACAACTATTATAATTTAGTCTGAGTTCCCATAAAACTTGTTCTATAGGCATTCACTGTTTTATTTTAGTTTGTTTTTCTCTCTGCAGAAGGCAGTATTCTTCCTTTGTACACTAAAGAGCATAGCTGAATGTGCTAGGTTATGGAGACCATAAAGCCTGCCTTACAGAAAGACATACCTGTTGATCCCTTCCTCTAAAGAAAATTAAACTCTATCAATATGGACTCTTATTTCTCTTTTTAGGATAGCAGCTGACATCATGTCAACCCTTTTTCATGGTGTGGACCCCTGAGGATTTTTCCTTGGAGCTGTGGTTCTTTGCAAACCAATTCTCTTTCCTGAGTTACCCCCCAGGATCACTCAGAGGAGCATGGCACTCCACGGACACGACAACAAAAGCATGACTAGGTCAGGTCACTAAATTTTCAGTACAGGTCTTTTCCTTCAAGAGATACAGATACAAAAAGATCAACAAACACCCCCAAATATTCATAAGAGGTTGCAATTTGGATCAGTTTTCCTTGACAAGTCTTTACAGATTCCACTGGGCAAGACACAGATCCCACCTGGGGATACTCAGCAACAGTACTGACCAGGGAAGAGAACAATGGTGAATCTAGCCCCTGCTCATCCTGAGTCAGCTCAATGTATTGATTTTCACCACCCAGTGCCCTCTCTCAGCACTCTTAATACAGTGGTCCCAGCTAAAAGGATCTCTCCTATGTGTTGTGACAGCTTCTGAATGACTCACATTGCCTTTGTATGGGATGGGAAAATTTTTGAAGTCACAAAAGTGGTCAGAAGAGGAGATAAAAGCAGCAGATATCTTTCTGTGGTCTGTGCTCTGCCAGAAGGATGTTATTTAACCTCATTTTGCTCACTTTGCATAGTGAGTCTTGACAGTACTAACCCCCATGATGACCTCCATGCTCTGCTCTTTAAGTCTGAGGGATTTGCATCTGTTTCACCAGCAGACACTGTTGTATTTTTAGATTAGTCAATCCTGGAGTAGTAAAGCACTGTATGACTGTTAGAGATAATTTCTAACACCAATAAAACTTAAGAAGTTTATTCTAATAAAGCAAGAGACATCTGAAAAATGAGAAGCAAAAGCTACAAAGCAGGGAAAATATATACCAGTAAAGTAGAGTAATTAATTGTGCGTAAACATCATAATAGATTTCTCCAAAGTGCTTAGGGTCTCAGCTGACCTGGTAGATGGACTGGCTGCCCTGTCTTCCCCATCCGTGTTGCATTTTGAGCTTACACCTCAGAAAGTCTCTCATGGCTCTCCTCTAAAAAAAACCCCAGCTCCTTATGATAAATAAAGACATGTTGACTCTCAGTTTTCTTCTCCTGTTTTCTCAGACATTCATCTCTGAAATACAAATAGTGAAAGCAAAACATGGTTTATTTTCACCTACTCTAGGACTTTCTCTGCCTTTACACTGCTGTGCTGTGCCTGAATCAGCACATTTCTACTCTAGCCAGAACTTGCTGGTTATGATTTTTGCAACAGATTTCTACCTGTTTCTCTTTTCTGGCTAGAGAGGAGACCTCAGTGAATTAGTAGGTTTTAGGGCACCTACGCTTCAGTTGCTTCAGGTTAGGTGAGATGAATCTCCCCAGTGAACCTCAGGGTCTTCAGGAACTCTTCTCAAGACCACACATTACACCAGACATGATTTTCAATTATTCCACACCTATCCCCAAAGTTCACTCTGTTCCACACCAATGAAATAGGTGTTACAGTAGCCTAGAAATACACAACTAGAATTAAAATGAGTACAGTGGGTTTGATGTTTATGTTTCATGGTCCAGCCTAAGGACAGTTTCCTCACTGTGGGAGTCATTCTTTGAGTGTTCCTCCATGACCTCCTTGACAGAGATCAAACATCCTTGAGTTTTCACAAGACTTGCTGTCATTTTGTTGTTGTATGAAACTGGAGAAATACATATTTTTAATTGGGTTGTGTATTCCCACTGATCTCTCATATATACTGTGTATATGCATACACATACATAATGTGTATTTACAGGGATTTATATACGTGTTCACAGGACTGTTGGCAAGGCAATGCAGAAAACTATCTATGATTAGCACTGTGTTGTTGTCTGCTAAAGGCAGTTCACCTATGCTCAGAGGAGGCTGCAAGTTGATTTGAAAATGTCTCCTCTGTTGTTTCCTTTCCCTGTTCTTTGGATCTATATCTCACAGAAAGTGCTTGCTTTTGCACTCTGCAAACGAGTACTAATGAGGTCATTAAACTTTGATAACCATCCATTCATTTGACACGCTTTGGACAAAGCTGTGTCTTTGTCTTGGGGAAGGCAGTTTTTCAGCTCTGAACTACAAACAGATTGAAGTCAGGCAAGGCATTGCTGGGCAGAGGAATTGCTCAATGAGGCTGATTAGGAATTCATCTGATGAGGCTGGTTAGGAATTTACCTGACAAGAGATTAGAGGGGAAATCCAGCATTTTGGAATGAGAGGGAAAAGAAGAAATTGAAAAAGAAAAAATGGTCAGCAGCAAGGGAAGGAGAAGCAGAGCATGGCATAGGGCTTTGCTGTCAACATGAGAAAAGCCCTGGCCAACTGAGGAAATGGAACCAAGGAAATCTGCAGTGGTTTGGTCAAGATATCTACAACTCCTCTGTTTGCTACATCAAGAATGATGAAAAATTTTGGAAAATTTTCAGAGTTGGTGTGTCTATCTGTTTAGGCTACTAACTGTCAGAGAGGGGTGGCTTGTACACCAGCACACCAGAAATCCCAAGCTCTTTCAAGAAACACCAGGATGTTCGCAGGCAGGAGACAGATGCATTCTATGTCCTATTTTGAGAGGGTCACAGGCAGTCTGACAAATAGTGTTCAGCAGTCAGCAGGGCAAGAAACAAAGCTGCACAAGCTGCAGTGTTAGGGAGCTGAGTTACTTAATTAGGTGCTCTGGATTTTCATTTAAAGCTCATTGGAAACAAAGGATCTTTGTTCTTTTTCCTGTAGGGAGCAGAGGATTCATTTCCATACATAAACTGTGCCTTTTACAAACAAAAGAAAAATCAATATATAACACGACAGGTGCCTCACCAGTGGAACATGAATGCACTGGCTGCTTTCACAGAAGTCATCAATCTTTGCCCTCACACTCTCACAACTGTGAGGTAGGCTGTGAGGCTTGCAGCAGAAGGTCACTAAACACCTTGATTAAAATAAGAATGTTTATTTTTCTCAAGTCTGAGTTCAGGGGAATAGAGACTCTGAGTGTCTCAAAATGGCTGGAGCTTTCCTCCAGCACCCTGCCCACAGACCTCACTCGCGTGCAGCTCACTCTTCAGTCATTCCACTCTTAATCAATTCTCCTTTTCTCTTCCGAGTGTAAATCAATATGTCTGCAACTGGAGCTAAAATCACAGCATTTCTAATGTGGAACGTGGGACAGGCTGAGCTCCTAAATATTAATTCAGAGAATCCATTGAAAACAGCCTTTATTTTAGGTGTGCACTAAAATACATTGCCATCAGCGATCTCAGTGAACTGTGCATCCTGATGGAAACTGAAGGGTTTGGGGAAAGAGTCACAGAAGGGACTTCCTGGGAAAGGGTGAGTGTGCCCAGTGTGAGATAACACACAGGTGTCACAGCTGTACAGCAGTGATTCATTAGGACAGGCTCTGGGTCAAAGGATTTCAGACAAACATCCAAATGAGAGTCTTGGACAAGCCAGACTCTTTACTGCCTCTTGTAATCACATGCAGGAGCTTGTGAAGACACGGAAAATACATGTGTGAGAGAGAAACAATTGGTATGTCCTCTCCATTAAAGCTTTTCCCTCACTGATAACTGAGTGGAGTTCAAAGCTGATCTTTTAAGTGGTGCAAAAGAGGGATATCATGCCAACACCAAAAAGTTGCTATCTAGTTTATTAGTCTATCCACAACTAGTAATCAATTGTAGCAAAATAACAGGCATAGTCAAATAACATCCACCCCTACATTCCCGTTCAACACACACAGTTAAATAACACTCCAGTCTGCTTTTTTCCTTGCTCTGTAGTGGTTCTTCGTCATTGTGGGGTCACACACACACACACAGAGGCAGTAGAGGCCACTCCAGAACAAGAGGAGACCTGTTATTGTGAGATGCAAAAACTATCACCAAAGGACACCTCCAGAGGGGCCTTACCAGTAGTTGAAGAAAACAGAAGTGAGCAAAAGAAAAACGAATGTGAAGAATCTTTACTGTGAGGGTAGTGAGACACTGGAACAGGTTGCCCAGAGAAGTTGTGAATGCCCCATCCCTGGAAGTGTTCAAGGCCAGGGCTTTGAATAATCTGGTCTAGTGGAAGGTGTCCCTACCCATGTCAGAAGGATTGGAACTAGATGATCTTTAAGGGCCCTTCCAACCCAAACATTTCTATGAGCCTATGATAAGAAGAAAACTATCTGTATGAGGCTTAACACTGAAAATCATTCAGTATTTTTTAATTTGGTGTTTCCCATATTCTTTGGAGAAACAGACACATTTGACTAGAATGCTCATCAAATCTTCATTCACATCTACATTTGCTTACTTGCAAATTAATTTTTTATGATTCCAGATGTTTTTGTCTCACAGAGCCATACTTGGGTGTCACCAGTGAAGCTTCTCGTATGGATTTCCAGCCACCTGTGACTGCAGCACATAACATCTAACTATAACCTGAGTCTTCCTAGCCACTTCCTACACAGGGAGTGATTCAGGTGCTTAAATATCAGCAGCTAATGATACTAGATGTTATTTTTGGTCTGAGACTTTCAGATGGCAAATACAACAAGGAATCTACAGAAGGCCTGGGCTCCTTTCGAGCCAGAGAAGATAGAGTATAGCATCTAAACCACATTAGGCCCTTTCTTACTATCAAGAAACTTCACTTCCCCTCTCAGGAGGAATGAGTTTGTTGCTAATTCATCTGACAGGATTTTGTCTCTCTTTGCAGCAAAAGCCTAGATTTAGCAAAAATGACACAGAATTTCTGTGCTCTAGTCACCTAAAACGCTGATTAAAATAAAAGCAGAGAAATGGGAGAAAACCCCCTAAAGGAAACCAGGGTTTTTCAGCAGTCTGTTCTTTTTTCTGATATTAACTGTAATGCCTTTTATACTGTCTACATGCTAAGTTTTCAGAGTGCCACTGATTTTCTCCTTGATAAAATACACTTACATCTAAATAGACTGGTGGAAAGATGTGATTTTGTGCAGCTCTGCTTGAGACCATGTGGAGACATGAGAGGCAGCTCCACACCATGGGATGAGACAGATGCATCTTCTAAGTGATCAAAAGTGAGATAGCTCATCATGATTCTACTTAAACTGCTGTCTCTAAACTCAGGAGGTAATAATCCCATTGAGACGCACAAGATTGTTCATTTACCAAAGCTGTGGCTTCATGCCTCTTGCCACTTTGTTAAGACATTGCTATATTGCTTTTGCCAAATTCCCAGGTAATCCACTGAGAGCATAGGTCCACGGAAGGGGAGAATCACCAGATTCCCCAAGTGAAACAAGATCTTAATAGATATCTCCTGTGGTCTATCCCAACTGTGACAAGATGTATCACGCCATGCCTGTCCCCAGCCCAGGGCGGCCCTGGAGCCGTTTATTTACCTGCACAGGTAAAACTTGCCCTGAGCTGCAGCAAGAGCAGACTTGCACAGAGTGGCATCAGGGCACAGCCAGGGCTTTCCCAGGGGCAGGGCCTGCCAGTTCTACCACACTGGTGGTTGAGGATCTAGGAAAACTTTCTATAGCAATTTTCTGAAGATGGAGGACTTTTCCCAACAGCCAGATTTCCTGTCTCTGAGCCTTCACAGGGCTTTTCCTGGGTTCCCACAGGCAGCTGAGGGATGAAATCTCATCAAACAGCAACAACATGGATATTAACTCCATCACGAATTCTTGAAGGGAACTGCTGAAAATGGATCCTGTGATAGTCCTGCTGCATTGCTCCACCAATACTCTCCACCAGTTGAAAACATAGCCACAGCTAAATCCAAGGTCACTGCTGTAGTCTTCTGAAAGGATTTGTTGTGACTCTTTGTTGTTGCTCCTGCTGTTGGCAATTGATTTCCCCCCTGAAATGTGACTGCAAGACATAAATTTACTGTACCCATTAATTCACCAACACTAGAAGGGCAAACATCCTCCTTCATGCCCACATGTCCCATTTATGGCCCTGCTTTGTGGCTGGTCCTCTTCTGTCACAGCTCTAGTATCTGTTCTTCCCACTACAGCATTTCTTATGATTTTCTACCAAAAAAATAGTGTCTTCCTTACATGTTCAGGAAGATAACTTCTCATGTCTGCCACCTACCCAGCTTTTACTCTCCCCACAAAGTAAATATGCCTCACACTCCCCCAGAAGGGCACAATAGCTGTGAAGAAACAAGTACTTTTTGCTGAGATTTGGCAGTCAGATAATATAAGTTGTCATGTCTGCTTTTCCTCCCCAGTCAGAAAACAGCTACAGAGTGGCTAAATCTGGGTGCAGCTAATGGTTTACCTACATCTCCACTTCTAACTAGACATGAGGTTTCTGTGTGCCTGTTTACCTGTTTCTGGTGACAGGTTGGGGCTGTGGACAGTCACAGAGATGGAGAAGGCAGCACACAGCATCACCACTGTGCTTCTGGTATGTAAGCAGCAGCGGTGGCTGGGCAGGGTGAGGGAGCTACAGCTGCATTCCCTGCCACCTTACAAGTGGAATTGCAGGCCTATAACATGGCAAGGATTAAGTTCGTGTCCCAGACATGTAAAATTCAGGCTCTTGCCAGCGTGTTTGGGAACACAGAGGTGCTGAAAGATCACATTCTCCTTCCCTTTCTGAAAGGTCGTGACTGATGGAATTAACTTTTATGACAGACAATTGCAATTATAAATAAAACAGGAAAGAGAGAATGGTAGGGTTGTTTTTCCTTACTACATTGTTGAGCTTGTCCTAACACTTTAACAGCCTGGTTCATCAGCAGCACCTCCACTGTGAGTAAGGGAGCCACCCCTCTCTGTGCCCACAGGACTGGGACAAGGAATATCACCTGTACAGAACATCTGATTTTGCCTCTTAAAAAAGTAACACACAGGACTGCTGTAACACTTTTAATCAACTTTTGTGCTCAGAAATTCTCAGCTGATTTTGAAGGAAGTAGGCCAGTTTGCACAAGTAGTGAATTTGGCCCTAAGAAAATAAATATCTCAAAAATGTTGGTCTTCAGTAGTTTCTCTGGACATGCCCCCATAGTGAACCAGACAACACCAGAAATGATCTTAGCTTTTTGAATGTCGGTGTGGGCGATGAAATAATTTTCAAGAATTGTATGAGCTTTTGTTATGCATAAAAGATTATTTACAGCAAGCTATTTTGAGCTGTAATGGGAACAGACTGACACACGTGCACTGCCTGTTATAAAATCAATCCAAGTATCTAAGATGGCCATCACCTTTGTAGATGTTTTATGTGGAGGAGGAATATGTTTAAAACTTGGCAACAGAAGTTATTAGCTGTTAATATGATCCTTCCAGGAATGTTTGTGTACAGAATTTATTAAGCTTATTTTAAACTTGGATAACATCTTCAGCATCCTCCTCTGAATATTATGCCTGTGTTTATCCAGAAATGCAGTTAGACTTCTCATCCTGGTCTTCCAGCCATGGTAACTCTGTATAATCAAATCAGTAAAGGTAAGTGGAGCTACAATAAAGCAGTATTCACATAATGATTCACAGTTTAGGGTATCAGACTTTGACAATGCCACTTTCAAAGGCCTTAGTCAAATGAAAGCCATGCCTTCTGAAGAACGAGAGATGATTTTACAACACTGCTTGATGGTTTTGAGGTTCATATTTCAGGAATTTCAAGTTTCATTCCAGTGCAGGAAAACAACAGAGGGTATTTGGTCTGGGTGCAGCTTTGGCCAGCCCCAGCATCCTGCAGATGCTGGGCACGGAAATTAGCCTGTTGCAGCCACGGGCCAGGCAGCAAAGCTCAGCTCTTCTGTATGTCCTGCTTTCAGTGTGCTCAGCTGTACACATCTGGTCTGTCCTGTAAGTGGATCCTTATGAGTCATCACAGCAACGAGATGCATGAAAAGAGACCAGCCTTTATTGTAGATGGCATTTCTACTAACTTAGAGCAGAGAGATACAAGAGCCCTTCATGGCCACATATTTCAAAGGGAATCTCTAAACACAAGAAGAAGGAGTTTTGAAGACAAAATGAACAGCTCTAAAGCCAATTTTCCTGAATTGCCTAGAAGCATAAGTATTGGCAGCCAAAAATATATTTTACCCTTTCATATTTTCCCCCAGTTCTTTCTGTTATTAATCTCATACTGATGCCTTAAGTTTTAGCTTTCATATTATCCAGATTCTGTACTGCATTAGTACATAACTCTGAACTTCATATAAAGTGTTAGCAAGTTCTCCTCACAGTTTATTTAGACAAAACAATCCTTTTCCAGTGCAATAACCAAAGACACCATTACAGCTTTAGGCTCAAGAAGTATAAACAACAGCAAATTAAGGAGAGCAGTCTGGGAGGATGGGACTTTATAACCTGAAGCTATATTTGGACAATTAACCCCAATATGTAAATAGACCAAAACTTACGAAAGTGTGAAAACATGTGACCTGCTGTCCGTCTTGGGTAGAGCCATGGCAAGGCTCACACCATGCCCAAGGTGTGTCCTTTGAGGGCCTTTTTAATAAATACCTACTTTATTTCTTTAACACTGTCTAGCCTCTATTCTAGGTAGCCTCTCAAGGCATCAATACAATGAAACACATGTACATAATCCTGAAAACATCTCACATAATTCAAAACAGTGTCTGTTTCTATTTAAGGCAAAGTGAAATATGTGCCACAGATGCAGGACTAATTTCTTATGTTGGAGAATGTCCGTTTCCCCAGGCATGTAAATATTTTAGGGTTTTTTTTCCTGCTCCAGAACAGCATGCTTGGTCAAGCCTAACTATCCCTCTCTGTGTAAATAGCATCATAACACTGATGACAGATGACAATTCTGTCTCACAGCTAGTTTTCCTGTCAATGTTTTAAAAGCAAGGTTTCCTTTAGTGACCATCTCAGTCACCCAGCAGCACAGCTTATCAGAACAGTACTAGGTAAGTGTTTAGTGAGAGTAATTTCTGTCTGTATGAGTGTGCTCAAAACAAGTCTGACGTCTAACTAGATATTAGTTAGATTAAGCCAAGGCATATGATTTTTTTTTATTATTATCGTGTCAGCCTGAATAGCATTGCAGGAAAGATGCTGAGCATCAGGAATATTGCAGTCATGAGAAAGGATGATATTCCCAGTCCTAAGTGAGATTCAGCTGCAGGGCCTCTGCATTATAGAAAAGGGAAATGCAGCCACAGCAGTGTTTCTCATTAAAGCCATGGCCCTAAGAATAGCTATTTACCATAATTTATTTTGGAGAGGAAAGAGATCAACAACTCAAAAACATCTATTTGCTGTCCTTCATGTCTCCCATTCAGTTTGTAAAAGTACTTCTTAACCTAAAGCTTTTTAACAACAAAAACACCAAAAAATCAAAACCAATAAGACAAGCAAACAAAGAAAGGAAGAAAAAAAAAAAAAGGAAACAAAGCCCACACAATTTTACACAACTTTATTTTCAGCAATCCAGAGGGGGATCTGTCAAGAGAGACATCTGTTTTGAGCTCAGGAAAGGCATGTGCTATGCATGAGTGGAGCTTTTCAGTGCCACATGACTGAAATGCTCTGGTTGGGTTGTGTGACATTTAACAGCTCTTGAACACAACACTCATGTTGGTGCACACAAACACAGAGATAGCAATTGGTGTGCTCATAACGGGGAAGAGAATATATAAATATTCTTTCTTTATATTTCATAAACAACTCAGATGAAAGAAAAAGGGCTTGAAAAGAGAAAATAAAACAGAGTTACATACAAAGGAATGGCCAATAGAGCTGAGATAAAAGTACTAGTTGTCTTTTCTCCTCTGGCAGCTCCTTCTTCCATTATTAACAGACATGAATCAGAGCAGGCATAAAACATTGTCATGTAAGATCAGTGTGTGCTGTGTCTCATGGTGCAAATTACACCTGAACCTGGGAACTATCTCAGCTTTCTCAGTACAAGCCAGACCTTTCCTCTTCCTATTTTAAAGACATCACTTGGCCATCTACAAAAGCATGAGTTCTGCATGTTCTCACCTGACACAGTCCCTCTTCTATTATGTATAATAAAATTTATATATCCAGGCCATCTGCTATTTTAGCAAGTGAAATTTTTAGGAAAAAACACAGCAAAAAGATGTTTGAGAGGGAAATTTCACATCACGTGCAGGTGTGCAATTTCTTCTTTGAGTGCTGGAAACTGCACACAGGCAGTTACTGCTAGAAGAGCCACAGGCACAAAAGCAAGAGAACACGTTGAGTAAAGTTGGTTCCTTGTTGCTTTGCAATGACAACAAGAAATCAAAGCAGATACCATGAGAAACTAGAGTTACCTTGAGGACAAGGTAGATCCCTCACAGGCACTGTGCTTGGGATGAACAGCATCTTCTGGTCCTCGACCTTGTGGTGATTTATCACCCTTTACCCACCTGGCTGTCCCTTGGCAGGGCTGGCAGAGGGGCACACACCCCAGGGTCTCAGGGCAAAGCCTGGTATGATACTGCAGGAGCTTCGTCAGTGGTTTGAACTCAGACACAGGATCCTGTGGAAGAATACTTCCTTTCACTGATTCCAGGACAGTGATGACCTCTTAAAACGAGGCAGAGTAGGCAGCAGGCAGGGACTCTGTCCTAAGCGGGCCCTGCAAGGTCTCCTAAAGATGCTGGGCCCAAACATACTCTTCCCAGTTCATGCCCTGGTTTCCCTGCCTCTGTTTGAAGGTAAGGGCTTCTTACCTGCAGCATCTGAAGGCCCTAGGCCATTCCTGAATAAACATGAAATATTTGTTGCCAGTACAAATGTATCCTGAGAAGCCATACTGCAGATTTGTCATGTTGAGGTCTCTAAAACATCAGGTCCAGTCTAAAGCCAATTAAATAATAATAAAGAGATCCTTATATGCTTTCACCAGGTCTAGAATGAATGGCACATTGTTAAATATGGCACCAAGCTACTGAAAAAGTTAAGGATAACTGCCCTGCAAGAACACATTTTTTCTAGTCGCCTGATTTCCTGGACTTTCTCAACCAGTTCAGATCCAACAGTTTGCAAAAGATGTGAAGCAAAGACTTTCTCTGCACAGCTCTGACTGTCCTGTGCCCACAGACAAACCCTGCCAGGGCTCCCAGGCACACCACACAGATTCCCGCTTCTGTCAGGTGTCTGGCTGACATTGAATTTGTGGCTGTGGAGCCTTCTCAGAGCCTCTGCATTTGAGAAAAAAAATATTTTGAATTGCTCAGTTGCTAAAATAAACACTTCTTCTCACCTCCCCAATATTCACTAAAATGGAAATTGGACCAAAGCCTGGTATTACGTATGATGTACAAAAAGTAAAGCAGATTTCTGAAATCATTACACATCCTCATTTTGAAGTGCTATGCCTTATTTCACACCACAATCAAAAGTATTCTGCTGCTTCAAATTTTGAGAGTAGGTTGGACAATTTATATACAATTGCAGTCTATATTAAGTAGGATAAGAAAGGAGGGGAGATTGTATACTTACTCATTCTTTTGCCTTCAGCTTATTGCTGATTCAGTGTGACTGACTTCAGCATCTAACATGTGATTTTATGCCAATAGGCCTTTTATTTTATTTCAGCTGCTCCATATTTGGGCTACATTTGTGATGTATTTGATAGAAAAAATTTGTACGTACATGTGTGTGTTCATATTTGCACACATACATGTTTGTATGCATCCTGTTCCCCACCTACTGTTCTTCTAAACCTATGGAGAGGAAGAACAAATGTTTGGATTTTTTTGTGAGTCTACAGTAATGTCAAAGTTTAGCCCCAGCCATCAGCCAAGCCCCAGGCACCTGCTTGCTCACAGCCCCACCAGTGGGATCCAGGGGAGAATCAGAAGGGTAAAAGATAGGAGACTTGTGGGTTGAGGTAAATACAATTTAACAGGAAAAGACACACCTACAAATAAAATAAAACAAGGAATTCATTCACTGTTTCCCATGGACAGGCAGGTGTTCGGCAATCTCCAGGAGAGCAGGGACCCATCACACTTAATGGTTACTTGGGAAGACAAACATCATCACTCCAAACATTCCCCCTTTCCTCCTTCTTCTCCCCACTTTATATCCTGAGCATGATGTCAGATGGTCGGAATATTTCATTTGTTCAGTTGGGGTCACCTGTCCCAGTTGTGCCTCCTCCCAGTCTCTCTTGTACCTCCAGCTTCCTCACCAACATGGCAACAGGAAAGGCAGAAAAGGCCTTGGCTTTGTGTAAGCCCTGCTCAGGGCTTAATAACAAAAACCTCTCTGTTATCAAGCCTGTGTTCAGCACATATCTGAAATATTACCCCATACCAGCACTGTGAAGGAAATTAACTCTACCCCAGCTGAAACCAGCATAAGTAGTTATAGCTATTGCAATTGCAAATTAGAGGATGCAGTCCTTTCACACATCAGATATATCTCTGTGACTGTTTTATGAGCGCAAAAATAGCAGCACTGAAAAACAATTGCCTTTTCAGCTATGTACAAGGCTATTTTGTGTCGGGCCAGGGCTCAGCACTCTCTGCACAACAGGCAACAGTTTCTTCTTCCTACAGGTTTGGTCTTCATCAGCACAGGCCTCCTGCAAGAATAACACGTTGGGGATATTTTTAAAGGTTGGGAGGAGAGGTTGAATTGTGCAGTGGCTCATCCGTCTCTACTGCTCACTCTATGCCTTGCCCACTTCCCTGGTACCAGCCTGAACTTCAACAGGACTTTGTCAGCCCAAGATTTTGTCCCACAACCCAATGGCTAATAAAAAAATAAAAAAAAAAAAGGCAGATTCACAAAATGCAGCGGATCTGCTCCACTTTCTAGTACAACAAAGCAGACTGCTATCAGAGCTGTTCCTTGGGGTACACACTCAGAGGCAGAAATACACCTGCTCTTACAAGTGGGTTATAAAAACCCATCTGGGGAGGGGGAGCTGTGGGAGCTGTTTATGCAGGTGGGTTTGTAAGGGCAGGGAAGTCCCACAGGAATGTTTGCCCACATCTCCTCACAGAGCTGCTGCAGGACTCACTGCTGTGCAGCACAGATTGGTCCATGCTCCTGCTGACAGGCCAGACCACCAGCAGGTCCCTGCAGTCCCACCTCACCTTGGCAGAAGAGCTAAGGGAAGCTGAGGAGAAAGGCTCACCACACATCAGTGTCTGGCTGATAAGAAAGCAGCCCAGTACCAGATTTGTTCAGGTAGCTCTTATTCCCCACTGTGGAGGCAGACAGAGGTGTACAAAGCAGTATGAAATATACCCGGGAGGAAAGACTTTGCACTTGCTCCGTCTGCCTTGCATCAGCACAGATGTGTGAGCAGCACAGAGGTAACCATCAGAGCCATCACTTTCTGATGTCTGTGAGCATGGACCACAAATATCAGCTACAGGGTACAGGGTTACACCTGTCTCAGGGGTGTAACTCTCCAAGGGGCTGATTCATGTGAGATGGTTTGGTTTCTCTTTCTGAAAGCCAAGGTCTGGAAGTATATGACATAGATTAATTTCTGGTTTCAGTTCTTTTAAAGTACAGGTTCTGTTCTGCTTGGAAGGTATGTATATCTGCAGTGTGAATGAGGGGGAGAGGAAAAAGGCAGGCAGGTACTGCCAGTGTGGGACACAACTGGGAGCAGGACCTCCCTGTTGGGTGCTGCTTCTGGAAAAGACTGATGACCAGTCTGCCCCTTTTCCCCCGGGCTGCTCCTTCCCACTGTAAGTAAATCCCCACTTTTTCAGGAACCAGTCTGAGGACTATGGTTTTTTCCAGCTCCCAGAAGGGGGACATCATATGCAGAGTCTATTCAGACCTGAAGGATGAACAGACTGGATGTGCAGGCAATGTGGCTGAGCGAATCTGCCTGCAAGTGAAAGACTGGGATGGCTTTTTTAGAAGGACAAGGTCTAATAAAAAGGTTGGGCTGTATTCCAGCTGGGGAAGCCAGACCCACAGCCATGATCATGCAGATTTCTACATACACACATGCATGCAAAAATGCACACACTTTTCCCCTCCTTTTTTTCTTTTTTTCTTTTTTTTTTTTTGGAGGGTGGGGAGGAGAGGGGGAAGCTAAGGCTAAAAAAGCTTGTAGGCCTGAATTTATTATAATAATAATCTGTAATAGAGAGTGCTGCTTTTATCCACATCTGTTTGTCTGCTGGTACCATTCAGTAAAGAGAAATGTTTATAGTATTTGCATATTTAAAAGGAACAACTGTTATTTGATTGCACTGGAGGGCAAGCTCATTATGTCATTAACTGCTTATCTTTGTTACATGTTCTGAAGTAATCTATGGAGCTTGCAGCAATATGCCTGAATCTTTGGGAAATAGTCAGAGAGTAAGGACTTGTCAACTTTAAAAAAAACTCCTCAGTTTTAGGTAACAAGAGTAGTCAAAAACCCAACAAAAGCAAAATTGAGCCTAATTTAGGTTAATTTGAATGTGGTTTTCTACCTTTCTTTATTACAAATATACAGTGTATATCCCGATCCAGTGCCTGGACTTTAAAAAGGCTGCTGGCAAATTAAAGAAGTTTCAGGGAAGATCTGCAAAAATGATTCTTGAAACTGTGCCAGATAAAGTTAAACTCAGTCTATTTATTTTATCAAAGGAAAACCTTGAGATGGATGATTTGAGCAAATGCACACTTACAGGGAATGGGAGATGACTAACAAAGATGGATCCCACTTTTCCAAGCCCTGACTGGTTCATGGGAGCTTGTACATGCCCAGAAGGACACTGGGCCATTCCACAAACCCTGAACATGGGCAGCTGCTTCCTGGCCCTGGGAACCAGGAGAGAAGCTCTTGGACAGAGGAGCAGCAGGAACTGTGGACTCAGGCTCCATTGTAGCAAAAGCTAGCAGATAGTCTGAAGGCAGAAAATTCCAGACCAGAAAGTTCTCCAAACCAGAAAGTTCTCCAACACAAGTGGCAACATGCTACTGGGGCAGCATTCTTAAAGTCATACTGGATTTTCTATCCTTTTATAATCATAAATCAGGCTCAGGTTTCTTTCATTAAAGGTACAAGCACAATCAGACAAAAAAGTGCTTAAATGAAAATCTTTGGTCTCTATGATGCAGAAAGTCAGCACAGAGGGTTACTCTGATCTGTACAGCCTGTTAGTCTAAAGCATTCCTTCATAACAGAATAGGCAGGTGCAGCCAAGACAACATGCAGCATATGACCAGAAAGAAATAATTTATTCTCTGTGATGCAGGATGAATAGATTTTCACACCATTCAGATCCCTTTTTTTTAACCATCCACCATATGCCAGGAACTGGAGAGCAGTGTGCAGAGCAAGCCTGCATCTGCTTCCTCCTTCATGCTGTGCATGACTTTTTATAAAAAGTCTGTCCCTGGAAAGCAGCAGAAGCCATCCCCAGCAGCACTTCCCAGGGTCTGGGTGAACACTCTGCAGGGGATGGACAGTGGTGTGAGCCAGCGTAAACAGGGCAAGAAAGAGCTGCAAGACCACGGAATAGGCAATGATGCCTAAGTGCCTTCCAGCACAAGCGTGACAGGGAAAGCTGACAAAGATGAACATCTTTAAAATGAGAAGAAAATGTTCATCTTGATAATTCTCCTGTGTGGGAATTATTAAGTGTGAGGTTTCACTGTGAGTTGGTTCTTTGTCCATCAGATCTTTCTCTCACTGCCTGCAAGCATATTTTAAGAAGAGGAGATCCTGCAAGTTGTGCCAAGGTCAGCTTTTATTACAGCACTATTTACTGTGCAAACTCTATTAAATTGTAGTCTCATAAACAACACTTACAACTCTTACCTTTTTCTTGGCTGGAGTATTTATCCAGCTTTATCCAGGTCTCTGCCCAAGGTCAACTGGAAGCCATCAGACCATCAGACTGCTTTGTTTATTCAGCTTTTAAATTTCTTGGGTTTTTATCTCAAGTAATTGGGCCTTATGTCCAACAATTTTCACAGGGTGCTTGCAGTCAAAATTGACTGACTTGTACATATTATAATTGTTTTGAATAATGATGGCATAATTACTGTGCTTATAAACATTAGCTTGCAACTGTATATTGTACAATTGTACATTGTACATTGTAAAAGTACTTCAAATTTTACCAAGAACCTGCCACCTTGCTAGTATTTTTTTATACAGTGATGTGGTATTACTACAGCACCAGCAAAAGAACTGACATATCATTCATAGCATTCACACTTAGTTCAGGTGACTAATTCTAAACTATAAATACTTCAAGATCAATTTGTCACAGACTTACAAGCACCTTGTCTCTGATGCTACAGCCTATTTCCCGTGGCACTTCCATAACATCAGTGAATGGGAAACTCATCACCCAATAAACTCGGTAATTATTCTTCTGCTTACTACTTAAATGCATTCGTATTGCCACACAATAGATAGGATTAGGTCACCAAGTTTGCTTTCTGTGTCTGGCATTGCATGTATGACAGGGTTTCTTTTCTAAACAAAAGGCTGTTTGTCAGTGTTACTTTTGCTCTAACGCATGTAAAGCCAACTGTATAAACAGAGCAGTATTTCTGTAACCACCTCGCTGCTCTGTGGTGCTCTGAAGCTCAGAGAAGATGGCCCTCTCTCAGCTCCTAGGCTGCATCTACTGAGACAGCAATTCAAGCTGGAAAGCACAGCCTGGCTTGCCACTTGTCATCCAGAAAGTGTTTGAGGGAGAGTATGTCATATTATTGTGTCATCATTTGTTCAGCTAGGTTTCTGGGCACCAAGACAGCCAGATGGTTAATTCCACTACATTTTGTTTGTTTGTTTGTTTTTTTTAAAGGAGAAGCAGAGGGGAGGGAAGTCCCCTGGCACCAGGTTCTGGCACAGCAGGCTGAGTCCCAGCACAGCAGTTGGGATTGTTGACCCAGTGAATGTGCCCAAAGATCCTTTTCAGCCACACAAAACAATTCAGTTTTGCCATTAGCATATCAGAGGTGGAGCGGTGGTGGGAAAACGCACGGGCAACAAAGCTGGGAGCTTGGAGTCTTTGTCTGGCTGCAGCTTAGAGATGCAGGAAAAAGATTATAATTGGCCATTGGCTGTGCAGTGACAGACAGATGTTGACATTTTTCTCCCTTGGCTGATCAAACCCCACCCTCATCTTAAGGTCTGGAGGAATGCTGCTGGCTGCCCCATTCGGGCAGGCAGCTTTCTGCCCACTCTGCAGAGTGACAGGGCCAGAATCAGCACGGTATAACCTGCATAAAGAAAATTGAGAGGGTGAGAGAAATTGCCTCTGATTTGTTTTTTTGTGGGTGTTTTTTTTTTCTTTTTTTTTAGTTTTTGTCACACTCTAAATCAGATCTAAAATAAGGTTTTAATTCCAATTCAAAAGCACAGGCCACATACCTCAGTTAAATGCTACATCTTAGATAACCTTTGAACCCCATGCAATATCTAGGGGAAGAGGCCAACCTGCCTTAGACATCCTTCCTTTGCTTCCTTGCCAGAAAGAGATGTTTTGGGGCCCCAAAAACTGCACAGGGAGTTCCCACTCCAATACACTGTAAAAATCCCAGAGGAAGAGGTTCATGAGCTGTGTCAGGCTGGGGTCTGTAAATGTGCCCTGCTGCTTTCAGCTCCACTCATCCTCCCTCCTCCTGGCAGCAGCCATGGGAGCAGCACTGGTGCTGCTTCCTCCTGACCTGGCCACATGCAACTCTGGGACAGGAAGGATGCCAGATCTGAAAGAGGTGACATTTCTCTTGACACAGCAATAAAGTCAGCCTGCATGCTCAAAGGACAATTCTGTGTCTTTTCCACTTGTTGCCCAAACCACAGACCAATCCCTGGAGGCAGAGCATCTGCCAGTTCATTGCCCATCAGACTTTCCCTAGAGCCAAGCAATACTTTTTTTTCTGACATCGAGCTTAGTTGCACTGAATATCTCATCTATCACTTTTTTAATATATCTATCACTTTTCTGTACAAAGAAAGTCTGCTCATCTCCATGGCTGTTATTCTGAAAATATTTATCTATGCAACGGCCCTTGCTTCTGCAGCAGCACTGGGGAAACATGTGAGGACAGCCTGTGGTCATGAACACTGCCTGGGAAACCTCTGGGAATGCCTGGCAGAGTTGCAGAGACAAGCCCAGCTCGTCAGAGGTAATACCAATACTTGCCCAGCTCCAAATTACTCACAGTGCCCTAATGGCCCCAGCAGGGAAGAGTGAAGTGCAGATGCCAGTGTCCATGGCAAAGGGTGGCCAAGCTCTGTGTACTGGTGAAATGGAGCAATTTCCCCTGCAGCCATCACCCTTCTCTCTCCTTCATCAAATCAGCTTCCCACAGGCCTGGCTTTCACCCAGATTTTGGCTTTTTCCAGTGACAAATCATGATTTCATAAGGTTTTGTTTCTGCTTTGAAAGGCCATCATGAAGCCTGTACCTAAAGCATCTGTTTAGAAAATGCAAATGAGGGTGATGAGTCTATTAAATGCTGTCTAGATGCAGACTGGAGTCCAGAGACTGTCAAGTCTGCATTTCAAAGCAACAGCTGAGCTTGGGTTTGGAGTTTAATGCTGTCGTATTTGGCTTCTTATAAGATCAAGGGCCCAGTCCTCAGCCAGTCCAATGAGGAGGATGCTCATGCTGAGCATGTTTCCTTATGAGTGGAAAAAACCTAGGCCCCCCTGCAGAAAGGGCCCTTTACACCATTCTGTACTTCAAAGCCAATTGACTCACCCAGCCTGGACAAAGCAACCACAGAGAGTTAAAGCTCTGCTAACTCTTGCCTCAGGCCAGGCTGAGCTGCTTCATGGCCCCAAACACGCAGGGACAGGGGATCAGACCTGTCAGCACACAGTTCAGCTCCTAGCTCAGCAGCTACTGAGCTAGCTACACTCTTGGGAGGGTCTTGAGATTCAGAGTCGGGGTCCAAACCTACATATAGCTTCAAAGATATGTCCACAGTTGTTAAGTCGTTTGCTTGTTTACAGATATAATGCACCAAGTGAATATAAAACTAGATTTCAATATGTTAGATAAATTATTTATGGCAAATCCATTGAAAATTCATGTAGTTCCTAGCAATTAGCCTAACCAAAGTGAAGTGGATATGAAGAGTCATCATTCTTCTGCCATGTCCCAAAGGAAACACACAACCATAGAGTATAGATCTTAAATGCACATATCTTTACACGTACACCTACAGTCACAGCTTGGAAATGAGCTTTTATTTCCTTCAGATGTACAGAGTTCTCAGAGCAGATTATTCTGCTTTATGCTTGGTTCTTGCCCTTTTATTGGGGCTTTGCAATGTGAACATTTCTCCATGGAGGCACTACTGTGTGGTAATTGTTCAGCTCTTTCTACATCAGAATACATGCTCTGTGGCCAAAAGACCCTTTCTCAAACTCTGGGCTGGATCAGATTTAATGCTTATTATCTCATAATAATGGCTAAAATATGTCTTGTTCTACTCTATAACCATGAGGATTAGTTGATCCTCAGCCCAAGTCACTCATTATGAGAGGCTCATAGCAGTTACATGGGTGCAAATTTGGCCTTGTAGAATTTCAACTGTGGAGAAAAGGAATGGGAAGGAAACAGCAGTTTGACTCAAACACCACAAAGTAATATGTAGATTCAGAATGGAGTGGGAAGTTTGAAACTTAACCTGATTTTCCATGGTTATATCTAAATCAGAACTACTTTTTTGAGCCGATTATAATGAGGAAAACACAATCCACCACTGATGACCCAGTAGGGGTATTTGAAGAGAACACACCATTTTCCATTTACATTCCTAGAGTTTAGTCTAGGTTATGTTCTGTGTTGGGATGGGAATATTTGTACTTACACAGTTTGTAGATCTGGTCTTAGGTTACAGCACTTAGAAATGTAATGTAAACAAGATGTAAAAATTTCAACAAGTAACCTTTAGGATCCAGCAATTTTAAAGTGAATCATACAATTCAAATTAGCAATTATGGTGACGTGACACCTAAATGTAAGTTTTGCTAGAAATTTACAGCTGCCTTCTGTTCACATTACTAATCTAAATTTACAGTCAAGCAATCCAAACTCTCCTATACAGACTCAGACACTGCAGCATCTACTTGTTTTTTTCTCTAAATAGTTGTAAACAAGTCTGAGAATCTGGGCAAAAAGATGCCAAAAAAACCATTTAAAATGATCTTGCGACTGCTGAAATTAACACACCTTCATTTTACACCTATAGCCATGCAGGGAAAGAATCCCTTGCTAATAAAAAATGCTGGGCTCTTCGTATTTTCATGTCAAGGTTGTGCTATGACCCTATATTCTTTGCATAGGTCACCTTGCTGCAAAAGAATTAAAAATAATACTTTCTAGTGAGGATAACAGAAATATTAATAGCTGTTTGATTTGAATTCAGATTAAGGAAGGACATGGCTGAGTTTTAAATAAGCAGCTGCTAAAGAAACCTCCACATCACATCCTGTGCTTGTAGGAAATCTCTTCATACTTGCTAAGAGGGAGTCTTGAAGATCATTTGAAATGTGGCTGGTTTTCCAGGGCTCACCTCAATCACACAGGGCTCCTCTGCTGCTGCTGCTGTGTGCACACTCAAACCTGCCCTCCTGTGGTCTCCCTCTCCTCACCACTGGTACTACAGAATCTCCTGCTTATGGGGAAGGGCCTGGGGGGAGGGTCTCTCTGTGGAACTTTTTAGTGGCCTGGTCTTGGCAAACCCTCCAGCAAATGTTCGATTTTGACAGAGAGCTTGAGTGTCCATCCATCCATCCATCCTGCCTCCCAGCAGATAATTTAGGATTTCAAGCACAGTCGTCAGCAACCAGGATGAAAAATGTACAGAACTGTTCCTTTTTAAGATGACCATCTCAATACGCATTTTTCCAGCACGAAAGTTTATTTTCAGTACAGGATATGATCTATTGCTTAAAAAGCCTTGCTTGATCAATCCCCTCTCATTTTCCTTGTTCATGGACATGCAGCACAGGGAATTGAAATACCTTAACAAACAGCGCTGGAGGGTAGAAAGGCAGTGAGTACATTAGCAGGGGAGAGAACACATGCTATACTTGATAATCAATGCCCAAAGGCTGGTGGAAGACAGCTAAATTATCACACATGAAATTCCCATCTCCCTGGAGATGAGTTTTTCTGCTGAAGAGGTAGGAATGGAACAGTCACACTTCAAAGCATTTCTGATACATACATAGATGAGATTAAAATCTGCACAGGGAGCATTCCTGCAGCAGAAGGATGAGGTATTCACAGAATACTCTGAGTTGGAAGGATCATCAAGTCCAACTCTTAAATGAGAGGCCTATATGGGGATCAAACCCACAACGCTGGCGTTATTAGCACCATGGTATAACAGACTGAGTTAATACTTCCACTGTCAGGAACAAGAAAGATATGATGGCTTAAGAGAGACCCAGACAGCCCTTCTCAGCCGCATGCTCCTATGACCTTCAGCAGAAAGGTCTCCAGAACTGAGCTGCTGACATGGTGTGGTGGTGGGAGGAGAGAGGTCTTGGTTTGCATCCAATCCACTGGCCAGCCTTTCTCTCAGAGGTTCCTGCTTTACAGACATCAGCCCTGATCTGAACCACAGCAGTGACCAGTGATGGTGACCAGTTTTCTTATCGTGTGTGAGCAGCGTTTTTCTCTTCCCCCTTTCCATCATCTTTACATGCATCTGTGACAGCGATTTTAAAAACTGTAATGCTGAACTGCAAAAACCACAGTCTGCTGGAAAACTAAATCCCTGCCAGCATAACTGTATTATTCCCCTTTTGGCCAAATGGTTGAGGAAGTGGGATCTTGCTCTCATCCTGATGGCGGACATTCTGCAGATGCCTTGATGAGGACAGGATGACACATAAACCTTGCTCTAGCTTCATTCTGAGATCCCAGGCAAGAAGAAAGCTGCCTCATATGATTGGTGAAGCAAAGAGCACATCCAGATTCACTCGTCTTCATGGCAGCATCTGCTAGAAAATACATGCAGAGCTGAACCTGAGATATGAAAAAATATTTTTAAAAGTTTGTGGACAAATGCCATACGTTCCTTAATGGCATTTGTCTGTTAGTAACTCCTGGAATAAAAAATGTTTTCATTCTCAGTTTCAGCATTTTCTTCCTCCCTTTTGAGTCAACAGGAACTGAGCCTATAAGTCAAAATAGCTTTCTGTCTCCAAACAGACTGAGTCAGTGCCATGGTTTAAAGACATAGGGGAATGCTAGTGACTATTATGAGGCAAGAGATAGAATTTCTGACAAAAATAGGTCGAAGAGTCACAAAACAAAACTTCAAAGCTCATCTTCACTTAAAGAAAATGTTACTGCTGTTTGAATCAACTGGGCTGCTCCCACAACCAATACTGCTGTGACAATCTTTGTCTTTAAAGAGGTAAAATGCTTTATCACTTCACAAGCACCTGCACATCACTATTGCAGAAGCAAAATTAATGCATAATATTCTGCCTTGGTGGTTTGAACTATTAGCTCCCGCCTTCATTAAAAGATAGCTGCTTTCAGACAAGCCTTCCTCCTGCCACATGGGTATCTACATTTGAACCTGCTGTGGATTTAGGAAATGCATTTACGCACGTGCATTGCAGTGCCACCTGTGTCTATGCATAGCAGTGCTTGTGACATGTTACAGAAGGGACTTTGCCAACACCCAAAGCATGGTTGCTCACACAGCTCTTCAGAGAGAAGTTAATTTTGACACAGACCCAACAGACCATGGAGTCAGTGGGTGTCTTGCTCATTCCACTGTGTGCCATGGCCCAGAGCAGCTGTGTCAGAAGCTTCAGCCCATGCTGGGACAATGCTTATGAGATTGGTGTCAGAAGATCTTGGCAGCCAGCACAGCTGTGCCTGGGGCTGGCCTCACAGAAATGACATTTCTATGGCCTCAGTTTGCTGCAGAAAATAAGCTAGTTAGGTCAACCTTAAAAATGAGGTGGAACTTAGCAGTGATAGCTATATCCATTGCACAGTAAGAATATTCAAAGAAGCAGTTTGGAATTTGGACTAAAACGGTTTCTTTTTCTCCACTTTACATATTTTCTTTTATTTACTCCCTGACAAACTGCTCTGGAAAGCTAGTCACCCCTAAAAGAAATAAATCATTAAAAAACATGAGAAATCAGGTCCATTTGGGGTCAGAAGAAATGAGGGCAACAAATGCTACATTGAGTTAACTTGGGGCAGTCAGTGTCAGCTAGGATTACTTTGATTCTGACTCCTTATGCCATGCTCTGCTCACTGAGAAGACCAGAAAAACAGCATCAGGCCACCCCAAAAACTCCAGCTGATCTCAGAGATCAAGAGTGAAAAACCAGCCAGGAGACTGAGCCCTCTGCCCCCTGCCTGGACAGCAGTGTGGCAGCAGTCCTGTACCCCTGAGTGAAGAGGCTGGGAAGATCAGACAATCCCTTTTTAGTCAGGTGGGAAAAGTTCCAGAAGGGCTCCCCATTGCCTTCCTGTTCATGACCATACTCCAGAACTGTATTCTCCTTTCCCCAGAAGCACAGCCCTTTTCTAATCCATCTA
Organism: Rhabdornis inornatus; assembly: GCA_013397075.1. Lineage (NCBI taxonomy): Eukaryota > Metazoa > Chordata > Aves > Passeriformes > Rhabdornithidae > Rhabdornis > Rhabdornis inornatus. The sequence continues at coordinate 183,821 of VWZS01009142.1, forward strand.
ATTTTATCAGTACCGAAAGAACGCACAGCTGGTTTAGATCTAAGGACTTCATGATGTGTTTAGAAGTCAGACAAGATACTCAGCAAAAAAAAAACAAACCAAACAAAACAAAATGAAAAAAAGTGGGGAGAAGAGGCATCCAGAAGCAGCAGAAATGTTTAGGATGCCTTTTTGATGAACAGACTACAGCCTGGCAAGGCTTCAAAGTACTGCCCAAGGGCTGTGGCAATCCCTCTGTCTGCATAAATAATGTCACCTTACACTGCAAAAAGAAACCTCAACCATTTTGATATTATTTTAAAAAGTGTCCAGATACCACTTTAAAAAGAAACTTCCAGGATGGAAACATTTTAGGTGCTCCATGTTGATTAACTAACTTCACTTTGGGTGATCAAATATACTAGAAATTTAAAATTATATATTTTTTCATTATTTATTGTATCTACATTTCTGTGGTGCCATGAGGTTAGGCACTTAAACAAAATAGTTTGTCATGGGATTTCAATCGGTTTTCCTCTCAGGTTCTCATGCATTATTTTGAAGTGCATAGCTTGTAAACACTGCAGGGTAATATTTATTTGTTTAAAAGTGCTTTCATAAAACCTTGGAATGCTTTGTTAACCTTAAATCTTTTACGAACAAACAACCACCCTCAGACTATATCGTTTTCTGTATATATTATGGTTTAATCCTGTACTTAAAAGTGATTTTATATAAAGTCATACGATCCTTCAGATGCTTTCACTAATTTTTTTCTTGCTAACCAACACAGAGAGGTCACTTCTCTTCCTTTGCAGTCACTTTTTCATAGAATCCACTTCCCTCTTCCCATTTATTTTTAATATTAGTGGTTTCATCCACATGAATATATTTGCTATAGAAACAAATCTCTCCACTGTTGATAACCAGAAATGGCTCTGAAGGACAGTTGTGGCGGAAGAGTTTCCTGTCAGAAAATAGGTACAACTTAAGCAGCAACCACTACTGCACAGTGGTTTTGATGTGCTTCAGTTTTGTTTGTTTATTTTATCTTTTCTTCATCTTTATTTATTCCATCAGAGTGCTCAGCTGTCTGAGAGAGCAGCAGGGTTATGTCCATGAGGGCTGCCACCATGGCTGGGCTTTTGTCTGTGGGTGCTTTTATCTTGCTCTATGGTCCACCCTTAGTGAGTTTGTCAGCTTGTAGGTAGATAGATATCTTCTGGCAGATCCTTTGTGTCCTAACATATCCTCATCCACTGCTTCTGGCTTCTCCTAATGCCAGGAGGTTTTGAGAGCAACATCATGAAGGGATTTGGCAGGTAAAACTGCCCCAGTGAAGTTGCTGCTGCTGCTGCTGCGCAAGGATGAAGGCCAAAGGCTGCAGCAGTGTCAGTGTGTGGGTGTTTGGGTGTTGCCACTGATGTTCTGGTGAAGCAGACACGCGCTCTCTGCCTTTCAGTGTTCTACTGGAAAGATGATTGATTTCCTCCTGAAACTGCTCTAATGCAAAGGAGTGGTTACCTGAGAAAGCCTCTTTCATAAACTGTGGGTGGGTAACAGAGGATGGGAGTAAAACCTGGGTTTTGCCCCGTAGAGAGAAGGCTCTTACAGTTTGGCTTTGTTCTGGACTGAACGAGAGGAGCAGAGCACATGTGGTCTTCATTAGTGACGCTCCTTTGAAATGCCTCCAAGTCCTTGGGTTGTAACTTTAGCACACAAAGGGATGGGGGAGTGAGGAAGGGAGAACGGAACGAGGGAAGAATGAGGCTGCTGGAGTTATCCCTCTGAAAACCATACTTGGACACACTTTCTGTTTTTTTCTTCCCCCCTCCTTTCTTTCTTGTTCTTTCCTCTTTCTTCCCCCACAGGCACAGGATTTTTCTTAACCTTCTGAACTGGGAAAATATATTACAATTTTTAAAAAAATGCCACTGCTTTTCTGTCAAAGCAAAACCAAGATGAACAATCTCTTCTAAATTATAAGCACTAAATGACGGAGTGAAACAGTTATCATTTCATTGCTCTTTATCCATATATGCCTGTATATAGGCTTTTGTGGTCACATGAAGCCTGTGAGTCTCCAGCAGGCTGGAGTCTAAAAAATGCTTTTGAAGGAGTGGTTAGAGAGCATGCAGGAGAGTGGGGACTGATCTGGGAAGCTGAAGTAATTGGTGTTGATCTCTGCTCATTAGGAACCATGTCACAGAACTGCAGCCTGATCAACATGCCTGCCCTCCAACTGCATGGTGCTTCCTCATGTTTTAAAACTGTACGCCTCTACTCCTTCCCAGGAGCTAATGAAGAAGGAAGAAATTTAGGAACAGCCATATTAATTCTGCATATGTTAATTTTCCATTATTTTAGCCATCTATTAATTACATTTGAATTTCAGCCGTCTTAAATTCACAGCTAAACACACATGGTTTTCCATATCAGAAATCAATTAGAAACTGATGAAAACTAAAGAATATTAGCAGAATAACCAGCAGCAAATACAAAGTGTCTCTATTAAACCCAGGGGCAATTGAGATTCCACCCTGCAGCCTGAGGGAAATGGGAATATTTCACGGCACTGAGGAAATGACATCCACATTTTTGGTACTGACAGGCTGCTGAAGTATCCCTTTAACTCCTGGGTGAATTTGGGAGCATTGATGTCTTCAACTGGCCAGATGTAAAGAATGAACTCTCTCACACACACATCCACCCACTTTTCCATTTGGGCTCCCTCCCCAGGGAGTCTGAATTTCCCAGGTAATGGACATTCATGTGAGAAGCACAATAGCTCTATCAAACAGGCTGAAATAAAAAGGTGCTGACGTGGGAAAGGCTCAATTGCCTATGTACAGGAAGGCAACAGTCCAGGCCTGCATCAGAAACAGCTGCACCTTCATGGCAGGGCCAGAGGAGACCATCAGATCAGTCTATAGGAAGAGCTTCTCTCTGAGGTATTCACCATAACTGCTGAAACAGATATTTCTGCCCAACTGCAAACCACGGCTGATGCTCACAGGACTGTGTGCTCAGAGCTGTGGGCAGCTGTTGCAAGCAGAGGGGTTGGTGCCAGTGCTTCTCCACATACTCAGCCCCAGAAGGTATTTTGCCTTTGTAGTCCTTTTCATCTTTTTCCTGATGCTGTAACACTCAGTGATATACCAAGGGTCCTGTAATAGCTCTGTTACCAAAAGCACAGTCCAAATACTGTTTAACAAACGAGGCTTGTACAACAGAATGAGTGCTATACATAGCTATGAGCAGCTATACTTAACTGGAAAATGCTTCTCTCCTTGCCTACATATGTATTTGCTATTCAGCATCCATATGAGGCTGTATCATTCAAGAGTATCATTCAGCTTAGCATATAAAAATGTTGGGGGCTTGGGCTAAATTGTGTTGTCAAAGGGGATTGTTGGCAAATGCTGCTTTGGCCCAGCTGTACTTGCCCAGCACTGTGAACAGGCCTGGCCTGTTCTCTGCTGTCTCTTGGGCACAGGGCAGAGGGGCTCCAGCATTAAGGCAGAACTGAGCAGGTTCTTCATCATGCCACAGGGCATCTTGCTGCAAAACAATCTTGGGAAATGTCAGAAAGTGCCAATGGGGTGCAGGAATGAATGGTACAGGCTATTTCATTCCTATAATATATTAATCCAGAAAAAAGAATACTGTGTTTGTCTTCATTAAGCATATGCACTCACAGGCTAGGCATTAGGATGTGGGAGTTGCCTCCTCTTATTCCTCTTTCTGTATATGGTAATAAAATTCAGGAAGGTATTATTGTCCCTGTGACCCACAAACTGTTTTCTATAGATTGAAATACTGAAAACCCCCTAACATTCAGGTGGGCAGATAAGTTCCCAAAAAAAAAAAAAAAAAGCTTAGAAGAATGGGTGTGGTGTTTGGAAGCATGATTATAACTAATTACATATTTTAGGAAACCAGTGCACAAACAGCCTCACTCTAATCTCCCAGCAAGTTTACAGCCAGGCAGCTCTCCCAGTTCATAACCAGGCAGGTCAGAATCAAGCTCAAGACAGTAATTTTTATACCACTTGGCACTCTAGTAATGACTACAAAAAGGGAACTTAACCCTTTCATCTCCTTACTTCTACAGATATGTTTGCTGTTTAACCATTGCACTCCATTCACAGCTCTTCCTAAAAGCTTGGGCTCACTCTTGCTCCTATAGCTCTTTAAATACTCATTTGTGTCAGAAAAACAGCTCTGAACAATACAGGGCTCTATTGCTTGCTTCTTATCTCACCTTCCCCAGTCTAATCCTGTTACAATGCTATTGACTTCGATATTCACAGCCTTGATTAATGCCACTGTAAATAAGATAAAATCAAATATAGCCCATGTTGTTCTATAAGAAGGCATACAAAATAGTTGAGGACAACCAATTAAAATCTTACATTCAAGTACAAAACTATAAATTTTTTTATTCTAAGTAGTCAAAAAGGTTGGTTTAGGTAAATGCCAATTACCAAATCGATAAAATGGATTAGTATCAATACACACATGAATGTCAACAAACAGATTGAAACTATCAAGAAACAGTCAACAAACAAGCTCAACATATATGATGCTATTTTGTTTCTGACCAGGTCACTAATGGCCACAGATACAACTCCATGTTCATTTTGGAGATGTCTTCATAGACCATATAGATATTCCTTACTCCTTAGTGCCATATAAAATGTGCCACATAAAACAGTGCTGCACTTCCACTGAGCAGTGAGAGCTTCTGCTGTCCAAGTGACCCACTTCCTAATGCACACATGCTCCTGTAAAAACTCTGTGTGTTTTCCAACAGCCTCCTGAGGCAAGACAATCAGCTTTGGTGAGCAAGGGCTTAAAATGTTTAAGATTCAGAGGTTATAAAGTAGTTCAGCATTTCAGTCTCTCCTTGAAAGTAAAGCTGTAAACCACTCTTGGTTCCTATTCATTCCTGTTGTGTGTAAAACAAACCAATTAAAATGGAAAATGTCTATTAAAAAAGGCTATAATAGCTAGACCTTAAAAGTTAAAAATATATATTTGTTACAAGGTTCACAAAGTAAATCTGCCAGTGTTGCAAACTGTGCTGGTTACCAGACAGCTTTTTTTCCCCTTCTACTTTGGATTGTATATGTAGTGTGCAGAGGTACACTTTAGAGTAGCATACACTGAGTGATGAATCACATTATATTTCAGAAGAGTACATATTTTTTGAGATATGTCCATGTTCTGTTTCTATTAGAATACCAATGGTGTAATTTCTTCCCTGTGTTATTTTGAATATTTCTGTTGTGCACAGAGACTAGAAATTGCAGATGCAGGCACAGATTTTTTTTTCCTAAGTTAAATAAACATTTTCCATCAGTTCAACATTTGGTTTCAGGTTTCAAGTTCAAACTTTTTCTTATGCTATCCATATGTTTGCTCACTCTTCACAATAGACACTTTCTCTAAACAATATAAATTTCTTTCATAAAAGCTCTAAATTTTTGTGTAATGTGATCACTGTTTTCACATGTCAAATGGAAGGTACATTATTTTCAGAAAGTAAAGGCTTAGCATGTTCTGAAACTTCAGCAACTGATCATGTCTCAAGGGGGAAATCTGAATATTGGTAAGTGCTTTACAAAAAATTTGTGTCTCTATAATGGAGCTGTTCATAATTGACACAAAAAACTATTACTTTCTTCAGGAATTTGGAATAATTTTTTTTACTTCACAGTTCATGATATGCCTAACATATATCTAGTGTTTATTAACCTGGAAAAAAATACATTTCTTATTAAGCACTTTGAGACCTACTTATAGAAAAACTGCTACAAAAGAGCCTGGAATTAATAACAATAAGCCACAAGTATCGAATAATCATCCAGATCTTACCATCCCAGCCATGATCATAGGAATAACATATCTAATTAATTCATTGTTTTTTATATTTCCCTTGTATTACCCGTGCTGACTTTTCCTCCATGATAAAACAATCTCAGTCTTTCCAGTGTCTCTTTGTTTGGACTGCAAATGTTCTTCTGTTCTGCCTCTGCACCTTTCTTCCTTTTCCTCTTCTGCAGAGTCCTTTCGGCCCAGGACCAAGCAAGGTGTCACAGCTGTAGCCACTGCTAAGTCCACAGCTCCACAATATTGTCCTATCAGGATTTCAGCTCCCCAAATTGTTGTACTGCATTTATACATCTTTAAAGACTTAGCTTTTTAACATGCCACTGCATGACCAATTGGAGCAAGCCTCTAGAGAAGGAAATGTCAATGTACAAAGATGTGATCAAAGGTGTGGAAAGCCTGGGCACATGAAAGAACCTCTCCTCCTCCTCTCTGCCTCTCTGAGGGAGTTGCCAGATGAACACACATATAACAAAGTCCTTATAGCTGCTCCCATAGCTGCTTCCCAGGAAAACACACCAAATGTATGGAATGATAGACTGGGGAAGCTGGTGCTGAAGGTGAGGAGAGAAGTTTTGCTATGGTCTTGGGCTTGATTCTTATTGACACTAAAAGGGACCTTTCATACCCCAAGTCTAAGCCTTGGAGAGGGTCAGCAGAATGCCAAGGTTTTGCATGCAGGCAGAACTGAAAGGGAATAGAGATATTGGGAGAGGGAGCAAACATGAACATGATGAGGCACTGCAGTGTTTGCCTTTACAACGGATTGTCAATGGTGAGTATTGGTACACAGACACTACCAGGCTATTTTCTAACAGCACTCAGAAATCAACCTTCAATTTTCCTGCTTTAAATTCTCCTTAAGTGTGGGAAAGAATAGCTGCCTCCTCTAAGTTTGCAAGTTCGTTAACCCAAACATTGCTAACCTCTAGACATCCAAAGGCAGTTAAAACCCTGCAGGATTGACTGGAGCACGAGAATTTAAGGATCCCATATCTATGATAAAAATCTACTTCTTTACAAGATGTTTATAGTGCTTGATTCTATTGAAGACAGCAGGAGTAAAATAGCACAAGACCTTCTCTTTCCTTGCTGTGCCAAGGGTCTTTCAGAGTCAGTGCTTTGTCCAAAAGCTCCCTGCATCTTCCTCTAGGTGATAATGCCAGGCCATGTTTTCTATGCTCAGTAGTGCTGCCTTCTTTTTCTAGCACTCTTGCTGCTTCATCTTCTTTCATTCCTTTCCATTTACTCATGAATCACCATTAAACAACAGCATATGCTGTAGAGGTGTCATTGCTTTGGACTGTGCTCTTGTGCTGAGGCAGAGAGTGCACTGGTTTCTACTGCCTTGTTCCACAATGTCTTTATAAGCTGTTTCTTTGCACCATCTTAAAAGACAAGGGCTGCACCTGTCCACTGGCATTTTTCCCTGAGGTTTAGCGTAAACCAGCAAACAGAATCTTGAAACATCTTTCTGGCTTTTGACATCCCTGGATAAGCAAATAGAATGTCAGGCTGCTTTCCTATGCTACCTGTACTGCAAATAGTGGTTATTCTGATAACAAGCTGCAAAGTGCAAGACTATGTTGTCATAATTGGAAGATTAAAAGGTAGAGGAAAGGCATTTTGGCCTTCTCAAGATGCTGCTCACACCCATAGGCTGGTTCTATTGGACAACTTTTTGCCTCTCTTCTAATTACTCTTCTGTGCTGTGTTGCAAAGCAACAAATGAGACATTGCTCCGTTGCTGACCACACTTTACTTGACTGGTTATTGCCATTTGGCATCATAAAAAAGAAATATAAAAAAATCTACAATCTACATTGGATGTATTCATTATATTTAATGAAAAATTTTATTGTGGATGTTCTAGAAACTCCAGTTTTGTAACAGCAACTGCACATAAAGATCCTTTCCCTATGTAAGCAATAGTAATTTTTATTTACATAGTGTACCTTGGAGGAAAATATTTCCTTCTTTTCCATTTCTCTGTCTCTTTCATTAAAGATCACTGAAGACAAAAAGGCTAAAATGTTTGAAAGGGACCTATGTCAGTCTCCTTTTAATGAATGGTGCAGGTTCCTTTGTGGTAAGACAATTTCAATTATGAAGAAGTAAAGCTTCAGTAAATTCTCTGCTCTTCTATGTGAGGTAATGGTGCAACTTTTCAGGCAGTAATTTTCTGATCCCTGAGAATTGTATTTGGATAATTAACTCAAAATAAAAGGTCTTCCCAAGTGTTGGTGTCTGGTTCTGCAGCAGTATATTCAGAAGCCGTATATATTCCTTTCCCTGAAAATCTAGCAAATATCATGGCAGAAATGCTTACGCAAGTTCCAAACTTCAAGCAAATGCTCTTAATATTGGCAGAACACAGATTCTACATTTGGAATTGATAGCTCACACACAAGAAACATGATTCCAGATGTTATGGCTATGCAGTGAGAGGAAGAGAAATGTAACATGAACCTCCACACACAGCCAAATCAGCTCTGAACTGGACTGCATGGTGGCAACAGAATACTTGAAATTCTTTGACCAAAAATGAAGAAATTTCAGGGGGGGAAAGGAAAAATCTGCAATCAGGAATAAACAGATTTAATATAAATAAAGATTAATTTGGTGATGTGAAGTTTTTAAGAACAGCTGAATAAAAACCATGTTTCTAAAATGCTCTCCTTCACATTTTAATTATTATTGGTTTAATACCAAACAGAAATAAAAGACAGTTATTTACTATAACGTACAGGGAGGTAACGTAGACTGTGTTGAAATTTACTCCAAAATACAGAGTATATATCTTGTCAAAGGCTCAGTGTTTGCCATAAAGATGCTTCAGAGCAAGAGGCTCAGCACAAATTTAGAAGTGCTGAAGACTCCCAAGCATTTTCAATGAGATTCTGAGCCCTGGCAGCCCAAGTCTATGACAACAGGCAGCTGTGGCTATTTTTTGATTGCTTTTATGACAGCACCTTGCCATTCGTATGAGAACTGAAATTGAAACTTCCTGTTTTAAAGGCCCTTTCAACCTGAGTGATAAAATCCCATAAGAAAGAAAAAAACAAGCTGGTACAGAAAATCTGAGTTCTTAAGACTAGTAGGGTGTCGATTCATGATTGTGGGATACTTTCACAATAAAAAATCAGTTGCAATGCAGAGAAGATAGAAAGTAGCCAAGACTCCAGTAGCCAGGAAATTCCGAACTCCAAAATGCACCCTGGCTATATTTCATCCATTCTTGTGCCCAAGAGTTAGAGGCTACAGTGATTCTGCATACAGAACAGCCAAAAATTGGCAGCAATAGCTGGAACATGAAAGAGGAGGGGCTGCCAGTCATCCATGGTGCCAGTAACCTCACAGAAAATGTGCCTAGGCCAGAGGCATCCTGCTGGGCTACACCTCTTGCACCAGTACAGCAAAACTGTTCCCATAGGTGCCAGAGGCAAATCACCTGTGGCCAGTGAATGGAAGAAGACAGAGCAAATTATAGACAAACCAAAAAAAGTGGGAAAGACCTGAAATTTGTTTTGTGTGTCATCATAACCAATAATGAATGGACAGCACAGACTTCATGTCTGTAAGAGACTAAGGTACTTACAGACCCTGAGAGTAAGGCGTTATATACATCCTCATAAAAGGTTGTATATAATGTGTCAAAAGTCAAAAACAGTACCCATATTGGTCCCCATATTTGGAAGCAGCTCACAAGAGATAAACGCGGCAACTCTATTCAGGCAAGGAACAGTCCTCTCCCCTTGTTTTCCACTTGCAGGGAAACCTGCAGTGGTCTGGTACATACAGAGCATCCTAATCCTTCTCTGCAAAACTAATACATTGTCTTAGCTATGCAGTGTATCTAATCACCCTGAGACAGTAAATGTATCCTCCCTCCAAATTACCTCTCTTTTTTCCTCTTCCTCTCCCACACTCGCAGCCACATGGTCCCACCAGGTCTTCATACCAGCTTTCATACCAGCTTTGGGGCTCCATAACCCAGTCCAATTCGTAGCACAGTAAAAACTTGACCAGGTGGTTATGTTGGAAGGAAAGAGGGAACTGATGAGCTAACTCAAATCACAGGCAGTTGGGCTAGATTCAAGTCAGGGGAAGTGACAGAATAATTTGGACGAGAGCATAATTTGCCATTTTTGACAGTGCCTAAGAGTTTAAGTTCAGTTCTCCTGAAAGCATCCGATAACCCACATAAAGTAGCTAACACTCAACTCTAAAACTCAACCATTGCCTCCACTTTGAGCCAAGGAGCTGACTTACCTGGGGTTTCTAATCCATAGCAAAAGCATTCAAGTCTGAAGCTAAACTGAGATTAACCTGACTGCAAGCCCAGCTTTCAGCAGTAAATGGCCTCCTCATCAGGTTGCAAAAGCAGACTTACATTTTCTTATGTAGTCTTTGATTCCTGCACACTTTTATTCTTGATTACACAGTGGCCAATAGGCTTCCTCTTTCCCAGGTGGCTTTAAGCCTCATCTGGAAACCTCAGTCAATTGTCTTCTAAGTGGAAGACAATAACCTAGATAGTGAGGTCTCTTAATTCCCATGGAATTCCATGGTATCCCCATACCACCCCTTGAGTGTTCGGAGTTACCTGGTCTGCAGCTTGGAGGCAGCCATCCATCCAAGGCCTCCAGTTCTCCCTATTCTTGCCTTTGTCCAAAACTGGCCCTGCATTGATTCGCTCCATCAGATCCCAGCCCCAATGTTTCTACACAGATTATTCAAGTTTGTTACAAAGAATCCACAAGGTTTTGAGCCTTGAGAAAAAAATTACTACTTTTTAACAGATAGGCGAAACCGTGTCTTTGTGTTCTGCTGGAATTCCCCTGCTTGTTCAAACAACAGCCAGTAAAGATAAGCCGAAGAGATCTGCTGTTAACAGAGACCTTTCCCTTCATCAGCACAGGCTACATGGGCTGCTTTTGACATCACTTCCCACGGACAATCTATGCAGCTGCAAAACCTTCAAGGAACTTTGTGGCTCAAGTTGAGCAAATCCAAAAGCCCAGCTCAAGTGCTGCGGTGAGAGCTGCAGCTAACATCAGGGCTTAAGCAGAAAGGAATTTTGTAGCAGAGGGTATTTTGTAGCAGAGGGTAATTCCTCCCTCTCTGCAGGGGAGAGTTCTCCCGGAGATAACAAACCATGGAATTGGAAGGAACTTCCTCTGGAACTTAACAACTGACCATAGCAAACCACCTTTTTTTTTTTTTTTTTTTGACCTTGCTCTAGCTAAAGGTAAACACGTCACCACCATTAAAAACAGGAAAAGAAAAACCACTGTAAGAGCCTAACTACCTTATTAAGCCAAATCACCATACTGTAACATAACACCTTCCCTGAAGGAGAATGGGCCCCTATGACCAATTTCCACCACCAAACGCCCAAGTGTGAGTACTGTGATATTACAGAGATGAAGGAGAAGCATGAAAAAGCTTCATGCAATACCTCTGCATTGCAATACACCTGCAGTGTCAGATTTGAAGGGATGTGGATCTCCATACATGTGAGATTCTCACACACCACAAGTATCTGGAAGGTTTAAGAAAGCACACCAATCACATGGTGATCACGAGGCAGGCTAACAACACTTTGACTTAAAAAGGGTGCTTTGAAACGGTCATTTTCTGTGCACAAGTGGAATGACCAGTGTTCTTCCCTAGTGCACTCTGGAGGAAATATATAACCTTTCCCTGGATTTCTAGTACTGACAGTGCAGAATTTTACACCTAATACAAAAACCCTTATATTTCACCAAGTTCTACTTAATTCACTAAAATAAAACTAGTCTGCTTTGTTTGCTCACAGATGATGAGGCAATCTCTCCTTTGAAAACAAAGAGAGGTTTTTGTTTTAAAAAAAAATTGCCATATTAATAGAGGAATGACATCATGAGAAGACTGGGAATCAGCATATGAACTCCTACTCCTTGGGAAGGTTTGTGTTAGACTGGGCTAAAGCAAGTAAAAAAGAAATTCCCTTCTTAATTTGTTAGTGGAAAATTAGGAGTTTCTACCTTTTAGATTTTCCTTTTCTTGTCTTTTTGGGGTTTGAGGTTTTATTTTTTTAATCTGCTGCAGCTGCATACAAGAGTTTCTTGCTTTCTATTGACAGGTGCTGACTTTCGCTAATGGATTTGTATTGTCATACTCTGTCAACACATCAGTATTACTCTGTTTCAAGAAATGGACTGACTGAGAATCGGTGTTACATTCAGAGACATTTCAATTCAAGCCTCCAACTGCTTTTAAGAAACCATATCTAAAAGCTCCCTTCCAAGACACTGGAATGTGAAGCATGTGGGAAATGTTATCTTATTGGCCTCATGTCTGCCAGTGATTGTGAAACAGCTTCACTACTCTGGGAAAAAACAACCATGGTTCCAGGCAGAGACATTCATGTAAGCTTGTTAAAAGCTTTTGGAAATACAAATAATACAGAATCTGGAGAAAAACTATAATGCTCCATCATGTGAAGAAAGGATAGGTGTGAAAAGATTGCCATTTTTAATCACTTCAAATAAAACCATGTAGAAATTGAAAAAAACACATAGATCTAGCACAGCTTGTTGGACCTAATTCATCTTTAGTTCATTTGTTCTCAGTATGGTCTGTCTTCCCTGGAGATAACAGACCATTTCCATTGTAGTGTGTCACACAGCCAGGTGCAAGAGAAGAATCAGGTGCTGAACCACGGTGGCCAGATTTGTCCTGCTGCAGCCCCTGGAGGCAACGCAGGGTGGTATCTACCCATGGGAGGTGTGTGCAGCCTTGACTCCGGATGCTCAGCACACATGGAAGCTCTCATCCAGTCTGTGGGCCTTTCCAAGGAAATGAGTGAAGTCTTGTACACACCTAAAACTAGAAATGAAATTCTCTTTACTTCTCAGCTCTTTATTTCTGTCACTTCTAGGTAGTCCCAGAGAAGGGCATCAGAGGTACACCCACCTCGTCACGTAGTGCTTGTGAAGAGACACTAGGTGTGGGGTGAGGGTTGAGGAATACCATGCTTCTCTCTGGGAACTCATAGAATCTTTCATCAAAGAAGAGGTAGATTTCTCTGGCAGACACTCAAGCAAATACTTTTGTACAAGTATTTCCTTTTCAGACCCGGTGTAAAGCAAAAAACAGTGAGATTTTTTTCTCAGAGCAATAACACAGGTCTTAAATGAAATAAGCTTGTCTCTGGGCATAATTTTAAGGTTCTCTTAATATTTACACAACCAGTAAAAATGATGTTATGCTGTGGAGTTATTTCTATTTCAATAGCCTGATCTTTCCAGTGGTGTTAAGACATCATTTGGGAAGTTTCCAAAGTTTGCCTTGACAATCAGGCTAAGCTCCCTATCAGCTACACAATGTCAATACACAATGCATTACATACATGCTGGTTGCTGGCCAGCTGACATTTTAAATGAGCAGTTCAGGGAAAAGTAGTTTTTGGTGAGGGCTGACCACAGCTGGCTTGACATTAGACTAAATTTTCAGGACTTAGCATTGCCAAGCCTCCAGAGACTTAAAGACTCACTTAACACTATTTTAAACTTTGACTGACTCAACAGCTTCAGTAAACAAAGAGGGTGTGAGGGATCCTAGCACATTAAATGCCTGCACATGTAACTCTGTGTATTTCATTTGCTTATTGAATACATATATTTTATACTATATATGGTTTTTGCACAATGATTTGAGTGTCATTCTTATTCTTGTCACAATGTTAGTGCGGTAGTTCAACTGCTTCCTTGAATATGTGTGACCACCACATAACATAAACATTACCAAATGTTGCCTCTTAGCCTTTGAAAGCCAATAAGGAATATAACCTACAGGGAATAATGTAGTGGTACAATGTAACTAAGCTTGTAGTACACTAAAAACAGTCTGAAGTTGTCAGAAAGTAGTAATTGAGAAATCAGAACGTAGGCTGTTTTAATCACTTTTTTTTGCACATGGATATTTCACTGCCAAATACACCAAAGTATATACCAGTAAAATTTTCAGTAATTTACAATATGTCCCTGCAGAAAATAGGAATTAAATGCAGTTATAGATCACTATTCTCTGGTAGGTATTCTGGAAATAATTGCAGCTTCATCTTAATTTAATTTAATTTTTTTCATGGAAAAGCGCTATTTAAAACCATTTGACTGGAATATATCAAACAAAGTACAGTGTTGATAAAGACATAACATTGTTATAACTTTAAAATAGTATTCCTTCATTATACAAAACCTTCTGTAAGTCATAAAATATTGGAAGAAAATCAGAACTCCATTTCTTATAGAAATAAACTGTTCATAAACAGTTCAGTACAGTTCTGGGTGCATCATGTTCAAATTGCCTCTGGTGAGCAATAATATTTAAAAGACTTCCAAATAAAAACACTTGATTCTCCCACGCAGTTTATATCTTCAAGTGCTAACTGATCTTTTTAAACTATTAAAAGGAAATTTTTGAAAAACTGTTGTCCTTATCTACAGACTGAGGAACAGGCATATCTTCCAGTTAACCAACAACCAAGCTGTGACAAGAACTCAGAAATTCTAAGCTCAGAACTTGGCAGATGCCTTCTATCCAAAAGGATGGGACAGAAAAAAAATCTGAAGAACATATCTGAAAACATGTTTCAAATATATTCAGCAAAAGATAAACATGACTAAGAAAGCAATTACAACTAAAGCATGTCAATAGTTTATACTTATAATTAAAGTGAGGCTTATGATGTGCTTTCCCAACACTGCATCACAGGAACTCACAAAAATCAGTATACTGTCATTTAATTAATGATGCAGAGAGCCTTAATTAAAACATTCCCTATCTTTGATGGTCGGCACCTGAGATTTTAATATTCCTATTCCAAAACCTTTAGTATAAAATGAGTAAAGTAGAAGTGATGGATTCAGGAAGTTACTGGTGCAAGGGAACTGTCAAGATTTAAAAAGTATGCATTAATTTGCATTCATTAGAATAGCCCTGAAAATTTCACAGAATGATAAAAGTTGAATCAATTCTCACATGGGTGGCCAGACATGTCAACAGCAGCTATGTGAAGCAGAGCTCCTTTGGCCCATTCTTCCTCCAGTAGGATAGCTCCCTCCAGGAGGAAGCTGGGTGAACACTGATGAAGATTCTGCTTCCTCTCAAAGATGCAGTTGCAGTGCAGTCTCAGGAATGGCAATAGAGTAGCTAGAATAATTGGAATTTTAGAACCTCTTTTAGAGTAGGTCATGTCCTTGTGCAGAGCTGGTATGGTGCACACTGCAATCCCTCATTGCAAAAATTTTTTTTACTTCTTCAGTAGCTTCCTTGAGAAAGCAATATTGGGAAAACAACAAACAGGCTTTTCAGTTTTTGCAAGCTTGATTTAGCAGTGAAAAACAAGGAGGAAAACCAAGACGCAGCATCAAAGTATAATATTCTCTGCTCAGTCTATTTTTAAAATTAGGCACAAAGAGGGTTTAATGTTTAATAGTACTTTTAATATCTGAAGATTTTGATGTTAGGATTTTGATTAAGCAAAGGGATAAAATAATGTGCTGAAATCAGAAAACATGCACAATATAGTAATTGCAACACACAGCTGGATCACAATACAAATATCATCACCATTTCCAGTCTCCCGGTGGACTCCTTCATGGTGTTTGGCATCCTCAGTCACAGGGAAGGAATGCACAGGTTGGAGCCAGTCCAAGCATGTTGCTCTCTTTGAAGTTCATTTTATTGATCATTGAGTTTTCATGCTCTGTGCTAAGCTGTGTAAACCCTTTCCCCATGCTGATCTTGCTAACTCAAGAAGACATTCACACTTTTTTGATTAACTCAGGGAAAACACGGTGTATCAGCTGATCCACTCAACTCATGCAGGAAGTTATCAAAACAAAGGCCACCCTACTTCGTGTTGAGATGAACTCACTGATGTGCAATAGCTGTGGTCACTCCCTGCATTCTTCCCTGAGCTTCATGAGCCCATCACCTGCCTTCTGAGCCCTCTTCCATTGTAGGGTTCGTCCATCATTCCCAAGCATATGATGCCAAAGGGCTCATCAGAGATTATCAGCAATTGCTCCACAGACTACAAACGCTAACAAACTGCTAACAAATGCTTTTCAAGCTAACAAATGCTTGAAAAGAGCAGAATCACTCTAATGCCATTAAGCCAATTCCAGAAAAAAAACATTAGGCTTCGCTTAATGTATGTTATTCTGAGGCACTGCGAGCAGAGAGACAGAAATGTAAAAAGCAAACACCCTTCTCCCCATCAAGAGAATAGCATTGTTTTCCTAAAATAGAGGAGGAAAATCATTTCATGGAATACTTTTCCTTCTTTCCCTAATTTTTCTTAGTGGACTGGTTTTTCAAGGGCCAAAATGGAGTACCTGGGCTCACTGTGCTGCTCACTCAACTTTCAGAAAGCACGATTTATGCATCATAGAGTCTCCTTATATATCACACAAAGAGTAGAATCTTACTTTGGTAGGTCTTATACAGTAGCTTGACCCAAGGAAATCCTTTAGAAAGAGGATGGTACTAAATCCATGCTCTCACATTTGCTAAGGTTGCGATTGACAAAATACTTGGATTTATAGATCTAGAGCCAGAAGAAAACATGCAAGTAAAGCATTTTGATTTGGACCAAAATTAATTAAATGCCTCTCTTTTCTTGTCAAATAAAGCAAGAAACAGAAGGTGGATTTGAAGGTTTTCCATGCAATCTAACATAAAATCCCCTTATTGCTTTTGAAAGGAATTTACAAAAAAAAAAAAAAACAAAAGAAAAAAAAAAGGGAGCAGAAGGTTTAAGTGTACAAAGCTGTTGGACAATAGCTGTAACCTTGCTCAGTAATTCTGTGATTTTTATACTGTCTGTCCAAGATCAAGAGATCCAGATGCATCTTATTCTCTGTCTGAGGCAGTTTGGATTCACATCCCCTAGCCCCAAGTAAAAGGATTTTAGCCACCAAACCATAGGATATATGTTAGATTGCTCCCCTTCTATTGCAGTCTTTTTAGCTTTGGTCGTGCTCAGCCTTTTCAGCCAGAAGCAGATGAGAACAGCACCTCAGGCTGCTGGCAGGAGCCTTAAGGTGATGTGGCCATGGATGCTGTGAGGAAATCCTGCTCCAGGCTGCATCTGTCCCCAGCTTTGCTCCAGCTGAAGGACTGTGCAAGGTGTGAGGCACCAGAATTAATTCGAGTTCCTGGCCAGCTGCGCCTCTAACCTAGTGCACAAAGCAGATTTATAACCCCAGGAGAGTAAAAGTCTGTGCACACAGGTTTATACAACTGAATTGTTGTGGTTCTAAAAGTACAAAAAGGATTTTAATCCAGCTCTCCCAGATAAAGAATGAGTTGGTCCAAAGGGACATTCAGCCATTTTGTTGGTTTAGATCCATTTTTAATAACAAAAAATAATGATCCTATTCACCTTCAATTTGTAACTTTTTTCACAAAACCATGTTTTTCAGAAAATCCTTGGAAAAGAGAGTAATTTCCTCCAGCTCTATGCCTGGCATTGTGCTGATATGCAAAATCACATTATACAATGCAATAGAGCAGAATATCTGATGGAGAAAAGAACCATAATGACAGCTGCTTTATAAGCTTCTCCTGATAAATATGAATGGTTAATATAAGACTCCATATATATGTATATCCTGGTTAGTAATTTGCATGTCCTAGCTATCTGTCTTCTATCTGGGGGAATATTGACCTGGTGGTCTTCCACAAAACCTGAATATTGCCATTCCTCTGCATTGTTGTCAAGTTAATTAGGGAATAGGGCAATTCTCCCACTGCAATTCTTCCATCTGTTTCTGCCTTACCAGTTTCACATATTATGAAAATGCGCCAGACAGCAGCTCCATCCAATATGTTTCATGTTCACAGTATCCGTATGAAAGACGGTTTCGTATCAGCAATTAAGCATTTACTGGCCTTCATTTTAGCTCAATATTTCTTCTGTGGAGGGGAAAAGCTCCAGCTCCTGAACAATTTGTCACAGTGACTCTGCAGCATGCATACAGCATATGGAAAATTGCATTTCAGACTCATACTGGAGTGTGCCAGTAAATAGCTAAATTTTAAAATCCTGATGCATATAAAACAGTCTTGTTTACATGATTATGTTCCTGGAGGTTCCAAAAAAATCTCTAGATTGCATTATGCTATATCTTGTCCAAATATTCAGTGAAAGGCAGCCCCTGCCTCCAAGAACTTACACCCAACATATACAAAATAATGAATAAAAACCCCTGGCCTTAGCTGCTCACCACTGCCTCTCCATGCAATCCATCAGCCATCCCATTTGCCAGTCCCATTGCCATCTAAGATCTTCACACCTGCTTCACTTAAAAACAGTCAAGCTATTCAAAGATATTTAAATACATGTTCCTATATAGGAATTGGAATTAGAGTAATTTGGCCAGGCACCCTTCCACCAGGACAGGCAGCAGCCTCCAATTGAAGAACAGCAGAAAAGGAGCACCAAAGGCAGTAGAGGGAGACGTAGGAACAGAGGAGGGTTCTTGCCCAGAGCTGAAGTTCTCAGTCCTGCATTTAAAAGCATTTAATCCATTTTCCTGTCAGGAACCCTGGACAGAAGTAATGGCTGTAAATCTCTTCTGTCATCTGACTTTTTGTATTGGATGCTTTGTAAAGAGGCATACGATGCAGAAATTTTTTTTTTCTCCTCAAGTACATAAAAAACAAAGTGTAATATTTTGAGTGGTTGGATACAATCAGAATATATTTGTGGTCTGAATTACTTCAAAGGTTTCTCTGAGTTTGGAGTTAATTTTTGAGCTGACATGAATAAGCACATGCATAGTGATCTTTTCCTAATGAGTTAGAACGTCAGGACTTCCATGGTCTATACTTGGCTTGCTTGACGCCTCTCTGAACAAAACTGTCAGATTTATCTTGGAAGCCCTGGGATTCAGAAGGCATTACAGAAGATGGACTCAAGCCAAGGACCCTGCTCACAATGTGGGAATAAATGAGATTTGGTACTACAGCTCCCTCAAGATGATACACAGTCATGATCTGCAGTTCAGTGTTGAAATGAATAAACACAAACCATTGTCATGCTTTGAATAGGCAAAAGAAAACATTTCAGTGAACTCCAGACTTTTTAAATAATATTTTTTCCTAAGAATTTTATAATTTCCATTCCTAGGAAGGTTTGGAAATCTCTTGATTTTGTCCTGTTGTGAAATGAAAGTAAGTATTGAGATGACAGAATATCTAATACTTCTATGGCAGCTCTAAAAGTAACATGCGTAGCATTTTTTGTACTATATTGAAACAGCCTCATTGGTATAATTGCAGATGTGCCAGGACCCTTACAAGACTAAACCCCCAGCTTTCCCAGTAAGCCACATGATGACTATGTATGTATACAACAAGTCCTACGGGGGATATTTTATTCAAAATTATCAGAGAGAGGTTTTCTCATTTCTATTTCTGGATCTTGTGTCCCATGTACTGTAATCCCAATTGTAAATACAATCCACCCAGTTATTAACAAAACGTCTTTGTAGAACACACACAGCCTTTGTTTCAGGGCCTAATGTTAGAGGAGTATAAAGGCTACATTCAATGCACTCCAGTGTGCAGCTGGAAAAATGGCTGGAAAATTACTTCCTGGCCCACAGCCAGCACTAAATTTGCTCAGGACATAACGCAATACAGGACATAAAGGGCTCTGATCCCTACCTGGTCTGAACCTGAAATGGGGAAAAACCACTACTTCTGTATCTGTGATTTGCTACCAGTCATGTATTGAGAGCACAGCATCAGATGACCACATTGCCAGTCAGGGTCCTGGAGCAGTCACATGTCCATCCCAGGCCAGTGTCTCCCCCTCCCTCGTCACCATCACCAGGCCTGGTCCTGATGATCAGTCCATCCATGGAGTAACCATCTGTCCCAGCCTTGGCCCATCCCTTTCCCCAGGGAGGGCCCAGTGTCCAGGGCTGGGGCTGCCCCAGTGCCTCCCAGCATCCCAGCTCCTGGCTGGGGGGTCAGATGTGCTCTGGCTGACAGATCTTGCCCTGACATGGGGAGCCCCTGGTGCTCCCAGACCCCAGGAAGTCCCTAGTCCCTGTGGTGCCCTGGTGTCATCATGTATAGCCCTTTTGTGAGGCTCTTCAAAATTAAAAAAAGGTAATTGATAAAATATGTCATCTTCACCTGTTTCTCAGAGTACCTATGAAATAACTGCTGAGAACCGAACCCATTTCAACTCATTGTAGCCTAAAGAAATGGAAAAAAAATATCAGTTCCAAAACAAAACATATTGACAGCTTGGTTACATTTCCAAAGAGAAACAGGCAAAACAGAACAATAGAGAGGAGGTCTCATCCTAATATATTCTCAGGGTTAGAAGCATCACCTGTTTTGTGGGAACTTATGTTTTAATCAGACAGTGAAGATTACTATAACCCCTCTACAAACAGCTAGGCCTAAACAATGGGCTGTGGGATATATGAAGGGATATTTCCTGATGGCCTTTCTAGTACTCCTTACTTATTCACTGAAGCACTGATCAGTGGTCAGCTGGTCTGTTGGCTCTTGTTTCCTCTGCTCACATTCCAAGGTTAATATTTGGGCAAGAGGGTGGATGAGGTCAGTATCTCTCCAGCTTTGGGGAATTCTCCTCTGATTTTATTAAGCCCTCTCCTGGGCCCAGCAGGTCTTCATGCATCCAGGACCAAACTTCTACTGAAAAAAGGGACCATCATGTACCAGGGATGTACACCATTGGTTGGCCAAGCACAACCTCCTTCAGCAAGTGCAGACAAAGTGGCCTGGAGACAATAATACAATGATTTTACACAAAAGGGAAATTCTGCAGAGCAGAAAAGGCCACGTCCACCTCCTGTCTCCTGACAGCCCTCCAGCAGAAGGCAGAAGAGCAGAAGACTGATATACTCTCCATCCCCTTTGTTGAGTGTGGCATCAGCACCTGGGGCACCAGCACAAAGGAGCCAATGGCCCCAGAGAGGGCAGTGGTTTGTACCTACCCCTGGATGGGACTCTGAGGAAAGCCAGTGACTTCTGAGCCTCTCCCTGCAGGCACTGAGCTGAAGACACAGTCATGTCCCAAGCTCACCCCCAGCATAAGCATGGGAAGGATGTTTCCGCTTCCTGCACCACACTCACCCTGCCTTCACACTGGACCCAAGGCTGCAGGTTCCCAACACTACGAAAGATTTTACCCTGACATTAAATGTTAGAAAGATGGAAAGATTACAGAATAAATGACATAAATAAATAAAAACCCACTACAAAGTATGAGATATAATTGGAAATAGATATCAATGGTAGGTCAAAGGACAGGAAAGAGGAAGCCTCTTCTCTTCTGTACTGAGTGAATCACAAGAGAAAATTACCACCTAAAATAGTTTACATAATAGAGTGAAAACCAGAACTATTGAATATCCAGGTCACTAAGGAAGATATTTGCTTTAAAATAATGTAAAATTTAACTGCATTCATGACAGAATTGACAAGATTTCCAAAGGGATGTTGTAGCACCTACATTTACACGAGCACAGAAAACATCTGAAAATGTTACATGGTTGTTGTGTGTGTGAGAAGAGGGAATGCACACCAGAAAGTTGTGCACTGATGGTGATCAGACATAGCATTGCCAAGGAGGAGATTGTCCCACTCTGCTCAGCACTGGTACAGCCTCACCTTGAGTCCTGTCTGCTGTTTTTTGGCACCACAATTACAAAAAAAAACCAAGCTATTAGAGAACGGCCAGAGAAGGGTCACAAGGATGGTGAAGTGTCTGGAGAGGAAGCCTTATGAGGAGTGGCTGAGGTCACTTGGTCTGTTCAGCCTGGAGGAGACTGAGGGGAGACCTCATTGTGGTCTTCATCATCCTCATGAGGGAAAGAGGAGGGACAGGCACTGATTTCTTCTCTGTGGTGACCCATGACAGGACTCAAGGAAACAGCATGAAGCTGTGTCAGGGGAGGTTTAGGTGAGAGATCAGGGAAAAGTTCTTCACCCAGAGGGTGGTTGGAACAGTTTCCCAGAGAAGAGATCACAGCACCAAACCTGAAAGAGTTCAAGAAGCATTCGGACAACGCATGGTGTGATTCTTGGGGTGTCCTGCACAGTCCACCAGGAGTTGGACTTGATGATCCTGATGGATGCTTTCCAACTCAGCATATTCTGTGGTTCTTTACTTCTATGATGTGGAGTATATTAACTGTAATTTAATTTAGTAGGTTCTCTGTGAGATTTCAAGCTCCAGTCTGACTGTAGTGCTGACTGTCTTCATTACTGTCATTCTACTGCCATACTTAGCTGAAATTCAATGGGATGCTGACACATTACCCTGAGAAACCCTCATTAAAATGAAACTAGGTGTGAAAATGTAAAAAGTAAAGTTTTCTGGGGTAAGATTTGTCCACCTTCTTTTCAGGGAGTTGGAGCTCAGAGCACTGGAATTTCTTCCCAAGGCAAAACAAAGGAAATAGATGTCATAATGCAACACTTTAATTAAAAGTGATTTCAAACCTAAGGACTACTTTTTTTTGCAGGAGAGAAGGTATTGCTTCTTTCAAAGTAGAATTAGCCAAGGAAAAAGAAAAACGATTGTGTAAAGATGAGAGATTCAAGAATATTCAAAAGAGGATCCAAAGAACAGGTACTACCCCAACTCACAAACAGTTCAGAGAGTAAAGACAAAAAGATTCTGAAATAAAAAAAAAGTTTAAAAAAATCGAGGGAAGTAAGCAGAGGCATGTATGTTTATTATTTTGTCTAGTTCTGTATCCTTCCTGCGCTAACTGAACTGGAGGGTAATTGTATTTAGAAACACTAAGACATCTGTTAACTTTCATCTGTCCTGTATTACTGAAGAGTAACATATAAATCCAGGATGCTGTGGGCTAGATTTAAGGAATTCAGAGTGTTTAAATCACTGTGGTGTCTGGAAGTTCAGGACAGCCTAGGGGCCATTTATCCCCATTTCTGTGAAGAGATAACATGTTATCTAAGAAGTGTCTCAGAGGTGCCAAGGCTGGGACAAAGGCCAGTGGACCAAGAGAAGATGGAACTCACATGTCTATCCTTGAGGTCCCAGTCCAGCAACCTGGTTAATGTTCAGCTAGAGTTAGCCACACCAGAGCTGAAACAATAAGTAAGAATATTAGAAAATATATATAGTCATAGTAGTAACTGAGCTTGCAAATTGCATTCTTCTTAAGTTTTTGGTCTCAAGGCAGAACTTTTTCATTTAAATTATATGCTGAAATACCACTGCTCTGCCCCTCTCCTGTCCCCCAGCCACAACCACCACCACCCCAGTTAATTAATAAAAGCCTCATACTGAAGCACAAAGAGTGAAGAGTTGAAAAAGTAGACACATTTTGAGGGCTTTTCCCTCCCCCAGTTACCTCCTTTCTGCTCATCAGAATTAGCCCTGAGTTTGGGAAATTTTATGCAGAAGTCCCTCTGAGCTTGCTTGTTTCTGCTTCCCACAAAGTTTTTCCTGCTGGTTTGTGACCCCATGTCTCCATCAATTACTCTTCTCAGTGATCTGAACTGGTTTAAAATCTTGTAATATGGGTATTGATACCAAGGAGGATTCATCCATAGAGGAAGGGAATGTGGAACTTCGAGTGCCACTCAATCACATTAGGTGTTTTTTGGTTTTTGTTTTCGGTTGTTTGGATTTGCTTTTGTTTTTGCTTCCTTAACTAGAAACTTCTAATATTTGTCTTAGCCTCTGCGCTGTAAAGGGAATAAAGAGGAGAATTGGAGGGGACAATGCTTATCTGAGGCACTCATGTACTGGAGCACATGATCATCAGTTGATCACTGCTTTGCAACTCGTGTTAAAGCTGGCAGTGTTTGCATTACATTACAGTGTTTACATTAGTCCAACATTCCCTGATCATCTCTAGGTGTGAGAGAGCACACTGCCATTTTAGAGGTATGAAAGAAACCACAAGCTGGAAGTATTTCAAGGAGGCACTTCTTACCCATCCATCACCAACCATCTCCTCTAGATTGTCAGTTACTCTTAATTTACTTCATGCTTTTAAAAAGCCCAGTCTTTACCACAGCAGCAAACTAACAAGGTTATGACCACACCTTTCTATCATTAAACTCAAACTTGGTTATACAGACATATTGCAGTCTAATTAAAGCTGTGGGTGCTCCACTCCAGCAGTGATCAGGGGACATACTGAGCTCAGGAGCCCAGGACATGACTGGGTGACTCAGCCTAGGCCAAATAGTCAGCTAATGGTTAGTGTAGTTTGCATTTGTTTGATCTTTGATAAAGTGTTTCAGATCATTTTTCAATCACACAATGACAAGGCCATTCAAAGCAAAATCAAGTACTTTTTGTAATATGAGGCAGTGCAAATCTTGAAAGTAGATTAATTACTTTTGCTTTAGGAGAAGGAGAATATAACTACAGTAAAACTAGTTACGGCTGGAAGGGAGAGGTCAAAGGTACGAAAAAGATAAAGCACTCTCCTTTAATTATATTTTCCTGAGAAGTCAATGGTGCATTTTTATATCACTATTCTAATATAACAGCAAGGAAGGGACATAATACAGAGTACCAGTGACTTTAAAAGGATGTGATACCATTAAATGAATTACAGTTTTAGTGGTGATGATATTTGTTATTTTGGATTTGTAAAATGACAAAACATACCATTTTTAATGCAATAGTACAGCTTTGTGCACAAACCATCATATGAAATGTTGCAAGAACCTCATTCCAGAAGGGCCTTCAAGAGATGAGCAGTTGGGACAGTTTTCAAAGAGTAGTATTAATAGCCTTGTAAAAAATTGTGGGAGATAATCATGGATATTTGTCATTTTACCTGTTGCAAATTATCTAACTGCAACACCTTGAGACCACAGTTCAGATCACAGCACTGAGCTGAATTTGGAGTAAGAAACAACTATCACACCAAAAACATGCAGTTCAAATAGCAAATAGCCTCGAAGAAGAAAGGGCACCATTCAATAAAGTGTGGTAATGAATTCCAACTGTACTTCTCTCATGACAAGCAACATTCCCTCATTTCTGCTAAGCCGAAAAAAATCTCTGTTTTGTGTTGTTTCTTCTATCAAATGTTCTTGCAAGTTTGTTTTTACAATTCTTGCTTAATTGTAGCTTTTCAGTAATAATAAAAAATATTAGTCAAATTATTCTAGTCATATTTTTCTTCTCTGTTTCATACTATTTAAAAAACCCCAGTAGAACAAAAGGAAGTGCAATAATTTGGGGGAGAGATGAAGAAGGGAACTGCTTTGAAAATGGCAAATATTTTAAATATTATGGTTTAAAAACAAGACAGAAAAAGCTCTTTAAAAGATTACTTTTATATAGGAGCTATGTAAAAATAGATACATAGCGCAGGATAATCCATATTTTAGAGCTTTGTCAATAACAAAATAAAAGAAAACTACAATTACATCTATTTGTAAATAATAAATAACTGAATCCAGTCTTTTTTACACTCTAGGCTATTTTAATTTGGGATTATCTTTTAAATACATAAAAAGGCAGAACCAGAAAGGCTATTCTACCATCTCCTCACTGTAGTGTAAAAGGCTTACTTCAGGGCTATAATAGAATAACCCATTTTTATGGGAAAAAATGGATATACTTCTGGCAAAAGTGATCTTCTTTTTAGTAGTAACCAAACCTAACACTTACAAGTCTCTGTGTGTGTATGTGGAGGGAATATTTCATATCAGATATATTACATGAGTTAAAACTGTTAAATCAATTTAAAAATAAAGCATTTTTCTATTTTTTTTAATTGCAGCATATAAAGTGTTAAGTGGATACTGGAAACACATCTTGTTTGCCTGTTTGCTTCAGCAGATGTGGTGGAGATAAGGAAAAGAGCGCAGGGGGATTAAAGACATCTACAGTACCTCCCAAGGCCTTTCCTACTGCTCTCATTAACTGCTCTGTTAAACTGGCTAAAAATGCTTTAGGAGCTTAATGGGAATGGCTTTTCATAATTACTCTTCTCTAAACTTCCTCTTACTTGAAGTTGAAATAATTTGGAGTGAGAGAAGATCAGAGGCAAATCATAGGTTAGGGATTATGAGATTACCAGGGCATCCGCAGGAGGGTATAATCCTCAGCAGGACCCAGCAGGGGAGATTTCTCTGTTGTTGCTCTGTGTGACCACACTGAAGCCCTTTGGGGTCTCTCTCCTGATTCAGCTCAGGCATCTCTGTAGATTCTATGAGACAACTGATTTTTGTTTCAGGGCCCCAGCACGATGGGTCTACCTGACTAAAGAAAACAATGACAGCAATAAACAAACTACATGGGAAACAGGACACAAAAGCAGGAAATCCTGGGTTTTGTCTGTGTGTGTGTCGTGTGTGTGTTGTGTGTGTGTGTGCAATGACTGTGCCTGTAATGTCAGATGAATTTACGTGCTTCTGGACATGACAAAGTCTCCTCATGTTATCTATCCCTATTCTATGCAGAAATTAGATACTATTGATACTATTGGCTGAGCTTTACTTTGCATATAGCTCCCAGACTGATTAGACTCATAAAATTTACCAACCACAGACTATCAACAATAAAACAAATTTGGTGAGTTGTAGTTAAAAATATCATGGTTTTAAACTCCAATACAGGACACAACAACCAGATGATATGTAAAGAATGCTTTTGTATGACAGGCTCTGTCCATTGCTTCTGACTAGCTGGTTTTTATGCAGCTCAGCAATACAAATTTGCCCTAAATGGGCCATGAGAATACCCCTTCCTCACAAAGGAAGAGTACCAGGCAGTACAATGGAGGACTGGAACATAATCAGGGTGGCTGAGGTATAACTGAGTGATTCAGGAAGAAACAGCTGCTCACCTGACCTCCAGCCCAGTCATAGTATATTTGGTACAAAGGTCGCTGAATTTGTTTTAAGAAAGCTTGCTTGGGTGTAGGATCAGCCCTAAGATGGAAATCAAGTGCCCTGGCATGCTTAACACTCTAAAACTTAAAAAGAAATAAGAAACTATTTGGAATTCTGAAGAAGATTAAGGCCCTTGGCACACACACTGGTAACAAGCTATGATTTGTCCCATCTTGATGTCTAATGACACTAAGTATTATCTTGGATAATGTAATACAGCAGAACCAGATGTGATATGTCTCTGAAAGTACATAGCAAAAAGTAAACAAAGAGGCTTGGAAAAGGGGAGAAAATGTGCAGGATACGACCAGCATCCATAGTTCTGCTTTCTTGCATAACCATCGGATGCTGAAATAGAAAAGAGAAAAATAAAAATGAAAAATATAATTGTATCTTTACTGTAAAAAGTGCAAGGCAACCCACAACTACATTGATGCATCAAAACTATCCAGGCTTCAGAATATGTATCCCTCTCACCAATAGCCAGTGTCTGGAGAGGGACACTACCCAAGGTGCCTGCCTTATCATCATTAACATCTCTCTACTTCTTATGCATAAGAAATGAAAACATTTTGCTCATGTTGTAATTTTATTTACCCCAAGGCCTTGCTGTGCAGATTGCACTGCAATGCCCATCAAGCAATGACAGAGGTCAAATCCTCCAGAATTTCTTGGGGATAGAAAACACATTGCCTGCTCTTGTTCTCTCTGCTTTTTAGTCACATACTGCCTTTTCTGCCCCCTATTTTTACCGCCTGTTTTTGACCCCTGCTTGTACTTTACTTTCATAAAGCTGTTGCTTTCTCATGTCCATATCTCCTAATATTCTTCATCGGCAACAAACAGAATTTTGCAAGGCTTGTTCAAACTGTGATAAAAACAATATTAGTTTTCACGCAGGAGTTAAGGGAATTTTCTGCATCAGATCCAAGATTTATTGGAGAAAAAGGAAGAATGGTCCTAGATTATTTTGTCATAAGTAATTGAATGCTTTTACTCCATTTTCCCTGAACTGCCACATGGTGTTTAGCTTTGTTGTTAACTATCTAAAAGTAAAGGAACTCTCAGCAGATTAATGAAATCAACACATTAAATGAAATGTACAGACCAAGGTACGTGTTATCTTGGGGGTTTTTAAGATGGTGGAAGGCTTTACAATGGCTTCTGCTGGTTTCCATTCCATGTAGCACCAACAATTAATATGCAGGTGGACTGTAAACTCTTCAAGACTGTGACGCCCTGCTTCTATGTGGCTACGAACTGACCATGATCCTCAGTCTTCATTTGGCTCCTGTTCCAAACCAGACCACGAGTCCAGGCACAGACTGAACAGTTCAAGTTCCTGCATGGTTTGATTTATCAGAGAGCATTTGCTTTGGCAGCTGAGATCCTCACTCTTTGCATTTGGAAATAATTTTTGATTTTGGTACAGAGCCATCTGTTTCCATATAACACCATTCACTTCATGGGATCCAACAAATCTCTGTTTGACTTCCGCAGATTGGCTCTGAATATTACACACGTGATGAGAAAGGCTGTGCTACTATGTATAAATATCTGTATTGTACAACTCTTCATTACAGAGTAGAAACCAGCGGAAAGGTGACACTGTTTCAATCTGAAAAAAATTCTAACGATTACTTGAAGGAAGTGCAGTGATTTCTGAGAGAGTGATCATTTGACTACATTCAAAAAAGCATCACTGAAGAATATCTCTAACTACTGTCTGTTTTGAATCATATTTTAGAACAAAATCATCAGATAAACTGTAGTGAGAGTAGTGTAGATAGAAACAACAGATCTTAATCAAGACACCTTACTATGACATAAGGAAACAGAACCATCAGACATCTTTTACAAAATATATAAAAATGTTTGCATTGAAATGATAAAAATGGATTCACTTTACTGAATATATACTTCAAAGTGTTTTCAGTGCTTTTCTTCTAATGGATGTTTTTCTCTGGCCTCTACTCTTGTTGAAGACATACTAAATTTCTTGTCTTTGATTAAAAACATTTGTATGTTTGTCTAATTTTAAAAACTTTTAAGTTTTCATCTTCTTTCATGGGGAGTCTCTCCTTCAGCCACATTCATGCTCACTTGCTTCAATCATGTTGGTGCAAGGCAAGGCTGAGACAGCTTTCATATGACCTGTGAAGGACATGGGTCTCCTCTCCATGGGCCCTTCCAGGGATTCTGTGCTAGATCCTGCCACTCAACCTGATGTTTGCTCCTTTAAGAGGTTTTTAGAAACCACTCTGTAAAGCATCTTTTTTTTTAAAATCTCTCTTCAAAACAAAAACAAAGTAAAAAGGATTGCTCAAAAGTTAATGTAAGCCATATTCCCACATTTTTGCTGAGACCAGCCATTTCCTCAGAAGCAAAGTTCTGCAATTTCCTCTATCTTCAATCTCCTTTCCTCTGGAGTAAGTTTCCCCTGTGGAAAAATGAGTTATTGGGCTGAATTTTACCGTCAGGTCAATTTTTTCAAATTTGATTCTCCGAATCCAACCCCTAAGGAAATAATTTACAAGTGAGTGAAAAAGTACAGCTAAAGATGAGCCCAAATTGCTAAAATAGTCACTTCATCCCATACATGCAATGCTCTTTTCTTTGTGTCTCAGTTTGTATGGATTTATGTTCTCATGACCTTGCAGAGCCAAAGTCCAAGGCAACTCATTAGCAGTCCTGCAAGATTCACTCCTAACATAACCATTCCCAGGCAAGTGGCAGGACAAACGTCTGGGAGAAGATTAGGTTTCAATTTGCTCTCCACAACATTCTGCGGCTGATCCTTCCCTGTATCCCACTCCCCTTTCTTTCTCTTGTCTGCTGATCTGGCAATTCCTGAATATTAGCTCTAAAGCTAAATGCTCAGTGTAGCTGGAGGGGAAAAAAATGAGCTTGTCTGTATCAGATGGAAGGAAAAAAATATAAATTGAGTCCTATCAGGCATACAACCCCACACCCCCCCAAAAACAAACCCACAGAAATTAAGAACAGCCAGCCCCCACTCCCCGCAAACAAACAGCTGAGTGAGCTTCAAGCTGACCCAGTCAGATTCCTTGTTTTATCAATAAATTGTATTATCTCTGCCTTGATTATTTCCACTACAGAGGGTATCTGCAAGGTTATCAAGACCCAAGTGACTTAATAAGATCACGAAGAGATACAGCTGATAATTGTTTTCTGACAGGTTTATGTCCACAACTGATGCGTCTTTTAAGAGTTTGATTTTTTGCAGACAAGTCTGAGCAGAAACATGTGCAGTGCCTTACCACGATGGAGTCTGGGGTGGAGAGTGGGAGGTGACACTGATCTGAAGCAAGGAAGCCCCTTCTTGTCACTCAGCCTTGAGCTTGGTGCCTTGTTACTGACAAATGCATTTCTCAGTGAAGCTCCAAGAGGACAACTGCCTGTTAGGAGACTTTACTTTATAGATTGCCCTATAGACAAGAGAAATTTGATTTCTGAACCTACACAAAAGGCTCGCTGTGCTTTGTGAGTGTATTGATCTGGCAGCACTACAGCAGCTGTGAGCTCAAATGTCTGTGCTGCCAGCATAATCAGAAACATGCTGCATGCAGGATGCAGCAAGCTTCAAGAGCTTAACAAGCCAGATAGGGGACTTGTCAATTCCTTTCATGGCTAACAGCAGGGTGAAGAAGCAATGTATATGGGGAACTACCATAGCTGTTGCAAAAAAAGAGATGCGGGAATGACAAAAGAAAATTTAAAAGCACACAAAAAGCACTGGAAGATACACAAGTACCTGATTATTCATCTACCGTACAGACATGTTTGTTCAAGCACTTTACAGTGCCTAAACAAATCCAATATGCAGCCCAATTACATACAGTCTGAAAAACAAAATCCCTGTTTCAAAATGTCTGGGTGATATCATTGTTCTGTGTTTACCTTTCTCATATTTTCCAGCAGTCCTGAAGCCCTCCTGTGCTGAGCAAAACTTTTTATGGTAGGAAGGAATCTGCTTTGTTATTCTTAATGTTTTCCAAGCATCTTTCATCATAAAAGAACATCATATTTTTGGCCTGTGGATATATTTATACATTATTTTTTATCTTGATTTCAGTACATACACGTTTTCTCCTAATGGCTTTCTGGTAAATGTATGAGCTGGTAAATGTACAGACTGCATCTTGATGTAATACTTGTACCTGACATTTTCTGAAATTATGGGTTTTGTTCAGGCAAGAGCACAGTGCACAAAAGGAAGGTAATAGCGGTGGTTTATGGCATGTGGATTTGGCTTTGAGGTTAGTGAGTAAGCCATTAACATATGGTCTATTCTTGCAAATGCTCACACAGAGAGCGCCTTCAGGGTGCGAGGAAGCACAATGAGCCGGGGGAGCACTTCCTCCGCATGACTTTGCAGAATGCCTCTCAGTTTTCATTTTCCGGAGACACACCATGGAGTTAGAAGCTGGAAACCTGTCTGTTCTGGTCAGGGTGAACGCTGCTGGAATGATGAAGTGTGCTATTTTTGCTCCTTATGCTTGTTATTTGTGAATCATGTTAGAAGTACAGCAATCTCAGTTCTGCTTTCTCCGCTAGTACTGTGAGCTTCCTGAGTATTCACCAAGAAGGCTTTGTTAGGTAACTGCCCTCACTACACTGTCATAGTGCTTAGAATCAGAGGCTTTTTAAAACAGTTTTTTGGTTTTTTTTAAACAGCTTTTATCTTTTTTTTTTTTTGTGCAATTAAAGGTAGAAACTACTTTTGTAATTTTTAATTAATGAAAAGGAAGGTTCAGAGGATTAAATTTAACAGCAAGTGGCCCTGATTGCAGTGGTAACATCTGGAAACCAGTAATTCTCTTTCTTGGTAGCCATGCAATTGCAGAATTGTAATTTGTACAATTCACTTGTACCTACAAGGAAAATCCTCATTAATGCATTGCTCTTCTCTGATGGCTGTGCTAGGGAAACATCCATTAACAGGAAGACTGGATCTTATACATCCATCAAGATGAATCAGACCAAACTGTTTACTAGAAATATATCATTCCAGTATCTTTGTTTTGGTAATCGAGAAGTTAGAAATGTGGATGCATTGACCATTTTATAGAGATAGGTACATTCACCACACAGCTAAATATGCCATTCACATTTTCATGGAATAGCCTCTGAATAGGATTCACTCTGAAAGAGAGGTATATGAGTAATTTTAAAAAGTATTTTCAATAGTAAAGTGTCAAAATTGTAGCTGTCAGCCACAGAACTCTTTTGAGCTAATAGAAATTTCTCCCATAAGTTGCAGAGCCCACAAACCCAAGTCACCAAACCTTTCTGTACTCCAGTACTCAGCTGGAGACTATGACCAATGTTAAAGACTTATTTTTTAAAGGGTAAGGCATGGATAAGTAATGGTGAAGGCTCCTGAGTTCTGGGAGTTCTTGCTGAGGAACCACCTCTTTTAGAACTGATTTGGATATCTCTGAACATACCATGTGTGCCTTCATTTTAATTCTTTTTCACTTCAGAAGTTAGCCATAACAATATCAGTTTTTCCAGTTAAGAGCTAGAGGAAGGCGGCAAAGCCATGGGATTTCTTCATTCCTTTTGTAACAAAGAACTCTCAGCCTACAGCAGGCTGGGTTCCCACAAAGAGGAACCTGTACACCTTCTGTGAAGTCAGACCCTTGCTTCAGGAGGACTGCTTCATGAGATATTAAAAATACAGATAACCTCATTGGCACTCCTAGTTCTCCTTTACTTCTACTGATGGAAAAATAGCATTAGCTACAGAAAAATCCCTTCTTGCTCTACATGGTCTCACTCATGTCCATACTAATCTAGACTTTGGTCAGAAACAATGGATGCAATATTTCCTATAGCAAAATCTGTGAAGCACTGATTCAGAGTCAGGCATGGTTGAGCTGCTGACAGGCAGAAAAACGACGTTGCAGTGTCTCCTCTCTCATGGGACTGGCCTACAAGTAGCTCTAGGCAGAGTTAAAGGGGGGACTGTGCCAGCTTTCTTCTCTTCTTCTTCCCTCTGATAAGCCCGAACCAATGCAGTTGCAGTAGCTACCTACCCGCTTAACACACTGCTTCATGTGTCTCTCCTCCTTTTCTGTGCCTCTCACTGCCTTTCATCTCTCACCACAGGTTGAGATCACTAGGTCATTGAGAGAAGGATTGATATTTGTGTTCATAACATTTATTTTGTGAAGTGTTAAATGCCATCTGTAGGCACTTCCAAAAAACAAGCAAGCAATAGAATGCCTTTTGAGCAATTACTGTGGCAGTGTTAAGATGCATTTGCCCAGTTGAATGAAATGATGCTTACATAGCAAATGAAATTCATTCTGCAACATGAGGGGTGGTAAATCAAAGTAAGAGGAGATAAATATTTCAACTTAGCTAATCTTACTGACTCAAAAATATTTAAGTCTGCTCAGCTCATACAATTGCTGGAAATTATTCATGCTGCTTTCTATCTCTTCTCCAGTTTTTTTCACTACTGAAATGGATTGAGAGCAGCCCTGAGAAGAAAGACATGGGATTATCAGTCGATGAAAAGCTCAACATCAGGCAGTAATGTGTGGCTGCAGCCCAGGAAGCCTAAAATATCCTGGGCTGCATCAAAAGCAATTTGGCCAGCAGGTCGGGGGAGGTGGCTCTGCACATCTACTCTGCTTTTACGACACCCTGCCTGGAGGGCTGCTTCCAGCTCTGGGGTCCCTGACACAGGAAGGACCTGGACCTGCTGGAGTGAGTCCAGAGGAGGACCACAAAGATGCTCAGAGGACTGGAACACCTCACCTATGAGGACAGCCTGAGAGAGTTGAGGTTGTTCAGCCTGAAGAAGAGAAGGCTCTGGGGATACCTCACAGCAGCCTTCAAATTCCTAAAGAGTTTTTAATAAAAAAGATAAAGAGAGACTTTTTACTAAGGCCTGTAGTGAAAGGACAAGGGGCAACAGCGATAAACAGAAAGGGGGTACACTTAGATTAGATATTAGACAGAATTTTTTTACAAGGAGGATGGAGAGACATGGGAACAGATTGCCCAGAGAAATTGTGGATGCCCCATCTCTGGAAGTGTTCAAGGTCAAGTTAGAAGAGCTTTGAGCAAACTAGTTCAGTTAAAGGTGTCCTGGCAATGGCAGGGGGATTGGAATTAGGTGAACTCCAAGGTCCCTTACAATTCACACCATTTTATGAGTCTGTGATTGTGTGAAATGCCACTGAACACAGTGCAGTCTGCAAGAATGAAGGTTCAGTCACACTGTACTGGTACACAGACTTCTTCCTCTGTTTGGGAATTAAAATACATAATGAACAGATTCATCCTAATAACAACATGCCTTTATGTATAACAAATATTTTCAAGACCTGACAAAGATCTAGAACACAGCTCTAATATTTAAGGAAGCAGTGGGCGAGCCATTTTAAATCTTGAAATAATGAAGATCTTTTAAATAATTGAGAAATGGAATGCCTTTGTTCACGTTCGTATCTTAATAAAAAATTTGGGATTGTTTGTTGCTGTTGTTGTTGTTGTCTAATTAGATAGTATCAGGAAAAAGTTACATTTGGGACAATGTAAAGTGGGAAAATTCACAGGTGTGTCCAATTTCATATCTCTGAAGGTAGCTGTAGCAAGAGGATGTCTCTAGACTAAAACACAGGTTTGGCACCCGTATTTCCTAATACTTCAAGCAACTAGATCTAAAACATCACCTGAGAGAACACTGTGACTAGTTACATTTATGACAATGGCTGCAAATATGTAAAGAGAATAAAAAAACATTGATGAGCAAATTTCTCTATTTTTTTGTGACTATTCAAAAACACATAAATGTGGAGACCGTGAAAAGGGTGTATCCATCAATACTTTAAGTGATGTCTTTAGTACATATGTTCAATAAAGTGACTGTCCACTCAGTGGACCTGCTCTAAATCTTCTACTGCAGTGATCTACACAAACATACTCTAAAAGCACAGTCTGTAGTCATCACCCTTTTAAATGACAGGCATTCAGAGAGAGAGAGAGGGCATTCATTCTCTAGTCTACACAAAGCACATCAAAAAGGTAAAATTATTTATTTGATTCACTAGGATTTAAATGCTTTTCCAGGAGAAC
Source organism: Rhabdornis inornatus (assembly GCA_013397075.1). Taxonomy (NCBI): domain Eukaryota; kingdom Metazoa; phylum Chordata; class Aves; order Passeriformes; family Rhabdornithidae; genus Rhabdornis; species Rhabdornis inornatus. The sequence goes on from VWZS01009142.1 coordinate 218,750, forward strand.
AGTTTCCAATTACTACTCTCAATTTACAGAAATGGGACTGTCATTCAGGGTTTGCCTGTGATTTTGATTGAGTCTCCAACAGTGATCAGGAAGCAAGAGACTTCTAGTGAAAACATGGATATCCTTGGCTAGCCAGTTGCACTACAGACCTTGTGGTAGTTTTATGTCTGGTTGTTCCTATCAAGATGTTTTTTTATCCAGATGTCAGTTATGTTCCCACACAAGCACACATTAAACTTCACTTCCTACAATATTTAAGTAAAATGTCTTGCCTTCCAGAACTTTCTCAATGTTGCAGCTCAGATACACAGAATATCAGACTTCGCTCTGAAGTCTTTGACAATATTTACCAAGGCCTTCCAGGTCAGCAGAGGCTTCTTTTTTTTGCCAAATTTAGGATCTGGTCACAATGGTTCATAACCAATTACCACTCATCAGTTAAGTCACACCTTTTAGGTAATGGCAGTTGATAAGAATGGTTTTAATCTAAGTTCTGCCCCTTGGGCTTTATTCCTGAAGACTTCAGTAAGAACTTGACAGACCTATTAGTTAACACTGCATTCATGGTTTCTTAATGTAATTTTGGCTTAGCAATTAATGAACCATGTAAACCACATGCAATATAGTGATGAAATGGCCTCAAATCAAAGAAATATGAAGGTCAAGGAAAGAAGGTGAATAAGTTCCCTTTGGCTGTATATACTTTCTCTTATCCTTTGATATACCTTACTATTTCATACAGCCAGCACTGACAGGGATGTCTCTATCAGCATGGAAAAAGCAAAGAATCAGCTAGGAATCTTTCCCTAGCTCAGAGAACAGCTAAGAATGAATCCTGGAGCAACCTGCAGAAATGTCATTATAAGAAACCACCTTTTTTTTCTTTCCAGACTGTAAAGGATTCATTGTGTATGTGACCACTTGGGCTTGGAGGAGATCCAAAAGCTCTCTCCTTGTGTTATTTGTTCAGCCTAGGAACGACAAACTAAGAAAAAACATGGAGTTGGAGATATTGTACTCTTCAGTCAGACAGAAAAGAAAAAAAAAGGCCATAAACATCTGTTTCAAAGGGAAATAGCATCCTCATGTATTGCAGGGGATTCAAAGCTAACAGATCCACCCAGGCACACTGCTATTGAGCAACAGGCTAAAAGATGGAAGATAGAAAATAAAGCCACAGGAGGGGAAAAAAAGAAAAGAAAGAAAAGAAATCAAAGAAATTAAATACAAATTGTGGATTATCAGACAAATTACAACAAAGGCTGCTAGGATTATCACAAGTACCGCACGAGAAACATTTGGAGCTCTGAAGAGGTCTCCTGGAAGAGGATAGCTCTGAGAAAGACCTGTCCTCCATCCCACAGGAGGAAGGCAGCAGCACTCCAAGGGGGGCTGCTAGCCCCCAAAAGGCCTCCTGTCCAAGAGGCTGCCTGCATCCTGGGGCTTCTTTGCAATGAAAGATTTCTTGTGATGGGAACAGATTGTGGAGCCAAAAAGGGAACGTTACAGGAGTGTGCAAAATGGGGGCACCTGCAGCAGTCCCAAGCAAAGGTAAGCCATAGCAAATAGAAGCAGGAATGTAGGCTCCTCTTGTGTCAACATTTGTTTTCCCTGTATGCATCATCTAACAAACATTTTCCTGATGTCTGGCTGTTACTCTGTTCTGCCTGGGCACCTTCAGAGCACACAAGTACAGCTGCTGGGGGTGACTCACAGCTGCCAACATGATCCAGGTCAGCACCAAGAAACTTCAGCAGAGGGAGGGTCATCCCATGTGAGTGATATCCCCAGCAAGGCCATAAACCCCTGGAGCTCAGGGCATACCTGGGATATCACTAGCTAGGACAAGCCCATATGTATTGAAAGATTCTCTCTTTAGTACATAGGGCTATTTCACCAGGATAAAAGATCTCAGCTTTTCTCCCCTTTTCTGGGGTTTTGGTTTGTGGGGGGTTTGTAGGTTTTTTTAGGGAGCAGTGATGGTTGAATAACTGGACTGATAGCAAAAGCACTGAGTTCCTCTACTGTCTTTGACAATTTGTTGGATGGCTGACAGCATGTCATTTCACTTTTTGTCTCAATTTTCTACTAGTATATGAGGATAACAATACTCCAAGTGGCTCTGAGAGACTAAATTCACTAACGTCCTAAGCCAAAGCCCATTGAAGTCAATGGAAAAGCTCTCAATCATCTTGAAGGGCTTCAGGCCAGACCTTACTTATTCAGTCTTACAAGAAACATTTGAAAACACTTTAAATGGTGCTATATGGGTGCAAAAGTATTGGTGATTACAGGACTGAGGAATAAACTTTTCAACTGATAAAAGTACACGTGAATAATACTTTTTGAAGTCCCATTTTTAGTGAACTTTACTTATTCAGGGAAAAAAATACATATAAAATAAAAAATGCCAATGCTCACAATTATCTTCAGTAGTCTATAAGAGAAAGCATTTTTCTGTTAACCACAGAAATCCTTTTGATTTGCAAAAAACGCAGATTTGGACAGACCTGCAGGCAACGCAGAAATGCACAAAAGCTGTCATTCTTTACTAATTTATGGCCAGTCTTTGCAAACCTTTGTGACACATTTCAGTTGATTGCCAGCTTGTGGGCCAGAGACCCACAAACAGGCTTTAAAGCCCCAAGACAGACTTAATTTTCTCTAATAAGATTAGATTTTTCTATATAAGACTGCCCTATGAATAGAAGGTCATCGTTTATAGTGGTCTATCTAGTGTTATCCTCTACAGAGTCTCACAGACTTTACTGCAGCTCTGGACTAAGGTCAATAATCACTCAGATCTGTTGGGAGACTTCATGGCTACCAGGATCAGTCTGATGTCAAGGTCTTCTCTGAGTCTGGGTAACTTGGTAGAGAAGCTCAGCAACCAACTGGAAGGTAACAGAGAGAAAGCACCAGTGCTGGGAGGGATGATGGTGACTGACACTATTCTGTTGCTGTGAGAGCAAAAAGGAAACAAAGAGGAGAAAGGAGAAAGTTTCCATTTCAAAAGCACTTGGAAATGGCTAAAGTTAAAATCTTGAACTATATTTTAAAAATAATTTTCAGATTAAAACAATTCAGTTGATGACACTGAACTCATTTGGATACAATTATATTGTTCACTTCAGTTGCAAACCACAATGAAAAAATTAAGTCAAATGTTTTAGTATTTTCTATAAAAAGGTGTCCTGTTTCTTCACTACATGGCAATCTTTACTCATTGTTATTAGAAATCTTCCATATCTGCCTGAAAAGACTTTAAAACATCATAACAAAGCACTTTCAGTTGAAGCAAAACATATTATTCAGAACAGCTTGCTTGTTCCTCTGTATTTCCAAAGTGATCAACAAATTAGAACGCAAAACACACACCATTATTCATCCAGTCCTAACAAAATAATTGCTTAGCAGAGTTGTGCTCAAGGCTTCGGAGTCCCCAGCAGTTGCAGAGCATAGAAAAAGAGAAAATGGGAAAGATAAGGTTGCAGGGGAACTCTAACCCAATAACCCAGACATTTTGCAGGCAGTAAATTCTGAAGTATTATCATAGTGATTGACATCACAAATGCTCCAAACTGAATATATTGATTGCCAAGGTCAGCATTTTATGCAGCAACAGCAGACATCCTCATCCATTAGCCCTGAAATATTGATTCCAATCAGGAAAACAGAAACCAGAAAAAGAAAAATACTCAAGCAATAAAATGATCTTTCTCTATCTTTGTCTCCCAGACATGGGAACAGACATGCTATTCAGAGTATATCAGTATTTATGGGATTTCTGAAGATCCATATGGATTTCCCATTCCTCAGCCTATTAAATATTCATTTGTATTCAAAATGGCTAGGAAAAAAAAAAAACACTTCAAATGTGAAACCAGACAACAGACAAGAGCATAGCTTTGGCTTTACCTTGCTTGATAGGGGAGGATAGATCTCCAAACTCCAAGTGTTCTTCTTAAAATAATTAGAGAAGGTACAAAGTGTTTTTTAAATGAAACCTGGTATGCGCCAAATGCTTAATTATATAGCAAACACCCACCACTAAGAAAGTCTCCTAAAGCTAGAAACTCCTGTTGAAATTACCTTCTCAATGATTATCACTTCATCTTTTTTAGTGGTATTACTTAAAATGGAAAACAGTGCAGCCAAACACAAACTACTAGATTTTACAAACCTGGACAAAAGTAAACAATTCATAGCTCATGCTCTTTTTTTTAAAAAAAAACCCAACAATCAATGCCCTTCTGGCTAAATGTACCACTACGGAGGCCCAGAAAGCTATGACAGTCCAGACCTCGAGGGGCAAGAGCAGGCAAGGAGAAACACCCCTCAGGTCATGGTGAGAAGCGTCTCCCTCCCATAGGTCTTTGCAGGCACATGTTAATCTCTTGAGTTCTATTGGTTATTACAGTTGATGTCACCCCTGTTCACCCCCGTTCAGCCCCTGTTTACCATAGATGTACTTTCCCTGGAATGTTCTTCCCTCTCCTGATCCCATTGGTCCTGGTTTGCCGCAGTGCTCCACCCCTGTTACCCCACTGGTTCTCCCAGTTGGTTGCCCTTCCTCTGCACCACTTTCCCCTCTTCCCATTGGCCCTTGACCCTCAGATCCACCCCTTCTTTCCTGTGTTTAATCCTGTGCCCTCAACCCCGTCTTGTCTTTGTCCCTGAACACCCTTCAAGACAATAAACAGTTCTTGGAGCTCTTTACAAAGACCCATCCTTCGCCTTCTTTCATCAGGCAGTTTTCAATAAGTGTGCTCTGGGCTTTGAGGGTGCTGGTCGCTCACAGAGCCCTGCTGAAGCACGCTGCTTCATGTGACTAAATGTTATTCAATGCTAGCTCATACCATTGGGTGAAACCATGTTGTAGAAAGATGCTTTATGAGGATGACTTTATTTTCTAAATCCTTATGTAGAAGGGAAAAGTAAGCAAAGTTCTCAGAATAACTGACTTCCATAAGCATGGTTTGTTTTTTTTAATGTTTCCTTGTTCCCTGCTAGAAAGACTTAATTTTTGCTTTTCTATCACATGACAAATTTGCAGGCGGAATATAGTGAGGCTAGAATGAAGCTAAGAAAACTGCTGTATGCATAGGGGTTTAGTGGCCAAAGGCAGGTGGACAAAGTACACCATGTGCACTTAAGAAGCTGGCAGCTGCAGGAATAGAGGCATGCAGCAAGAGCTGAAGCAGCCGCTGCTACAGCAAGCAGCACACAACTGAAAAGTGATGGTTTTATCCCAGGAAACTTGAAACACATAGCAAAATACAGCACAGCTGGAAGCAAAATTGCTGCCTTTGATTTCAAGGGCACAGTAAGAAAACGTAGCACAGTGAGTGGCTAAATAAAGTAACACTGAGATTGACTTGACTATTTTTGGTCCCAGCATTTATGTCTGTGAATTATCTGCTGGAGCCAGAACAATATACACACTACATGTTTACTCTGTTCCAGTCCCAGAATTAGTCCTGCTTCAACATGCTTGTGTACTGTTGCATTACATCTTGGAAACTTTAGTTTTAGTAAGTCTTAAATATCTTTCTTTCTGTAAGTTTCCACTATGTCTTAACAGACTACACATGCACAGTGCAGATATAGCTTTTTCCTAGAGAAGAACACAACAACTCACTATGATCACAACTTGGACAGCAGCAGAGGGAGGAGATTTCTGACAAGAACACCAGAAAAAAGCACTATGGGAACCATTAGGTTTACGCAGAGGAAAAAAACATCGTTAATGCGAATGACAAGTGCAATAAAACACTGAAACATATTCCTTTATCAGTTTGTTCCCTTGGGAAAGTGAAGCAGTGAAGTCACTCATTTAGACTTGCATAAGTTGTTCTAAGGCTCCCAATCTATTTTAATCTGTCTTAAGAAATTACTTGTTTGGAAAGAAGGAGGGAGGGAGGAAAAGGGAAGAGGGGAAAAGTAGAGGAGAATTAACTAAATCCCGTTTTTTTCAGAGGATATCAAACTTCAACTTTATGATGTAAATAGAATAAATTCCAGAAGCTGAATAGGATAGGCACAGACAGCTCAGTGTCTGCTCTACCTGTGCTCCAAAGGATCCAGCTGCAAGGCAGATGTGGTCTGCATGGTCCCAATGCCCACAAATACAGGTAGCTGAGAGCAGGGGTGGAAAAACCCCACTCATTAATGTGCTAAGGCCCAGTGGCAGCTGGTAGCAAGCTGCAATGCCTGGTGCAGATGCAAAGAGAGCAGGGAAGCTTTAGCCTGAGCCATGAACATAATTTATGCCATCCTTCCTGAGAGCCAGGGCTCACCTACTGTCCCTGGAGGCCAGTGTCCACATTATCAGAACAGGACCTAAAGGGGTGGGAAATTACTGAAATCTTTAATTTCAACAGTCTTTAGGACAGGCTTTTCCACAGAAAATATGTTTTACTCTGGTCTTTAGCATTCACAGCCTATCCACTGGCTCTCAGCAGTGAGGCAACTACCTACTAGTCTGGTTAAATTGACCATGGAATAGTAGTAATTTGTCAAAAGTGATTTTTAAGAAAACTTGAAAATAGTGATGGATTAGTAATTAAAGCAGGATGGCTACCTTACAACATTCATTCCTAATGTGAGCAAACTAAAAGGAGCAATAGAAAACTGGCTAACCATTATAGCTGGCCTATATGTTAAATTCAAAAGAGAAGTCCCTCAATATGCAATACTACAGCTATTTGTATTATTATGTAATCTCTATTGTGCATTGATTTCCAGCACAACTGGCAGGACTCAGTACAGAGAAATCAGGCCTGCTTCTTGCACACAGGGTCAGTGGTTTCTGTCTTCCCTTCTCTCCAATTCTCTTAAATCAGATAAAGCTATCCAAAGCTGTTGTTGTTTCCAATTTTATCCTTTCTGTCACGGGCCAAATACTCCTGTAAAAATCATCCATTCTGCTCTCACTCCATTTTTACAGGAGACACTCAGGTGACTTTACTCATACTTTCCTAATGTATGTCTTCATAAAGGAGAGCAAAATTTCATCCCCTGTATAGAAATTACAATTAACAACAGACAGAAACTAGTTGCCCTTTTATTAAAATATCTGTCAAACACCAAGTTTAGTAGTTCAGCATGAGTGGAAAAAATCTTACAAGGCAATTTATGAGTTCTGCTTTGTCTTCAGAAAAAACTTTGAGAGATTTTAACCACTTCTTATTTCTCAGAGAGTCAGTTTAGATAATTACAGCCATCAGCAATATTTGCAAGTGAGACAATTAACCAATGACTAAACAGTCAATGCCTTTAAATTTAAGGAATTTTCTTCAAGATGAGAGAACATTCACTTCTCTGGAGGAATTGGCTTAAACAGAAAGCTCAACTTTATCAATATTGTTAACATTTTCTACCTCTGACTGCAAGGTAACTGGAATTAGTGGAGCTTAATTTCATTGGTTGCATATTACCTAAATTTTCAAGGACAGAAATATAAAACTTAATTCTTTTTGTGCACATCCCAGCAGGCTGAAACCCCCAGAAATATTGTCTCTACTATCCATTACATTCCTGGCTGGTTGAAGGCCAGGGCTGGTTGAAGAGGGCTCTTTTGCTCTCTTACTCTCATGTCCTGCTCTAAACCAAATGTTATCTGACAACATAAAACACTTTTGTACATAAAAAATAGGGAAAAAAAATCAGTTGAAGTAGAGTGAATGAAAATATTGGAGCTGAATGAAATCAAAGTCTAACATGCAATCTACATAGCTGCAGGTTGATCTGCCCCTGGGGTGGACTTGGAAGAGCAAATAGCCTTTGAGAAAGACTCCTGTGGAGATTCAAGGACACTTGAGGAATATACACGTACTGGAGGAAAGAGCTGAGCAGAAAGCACTCCTAGTAACCACAGATTTAGCTCTTCAAATGTACAAATAAGAACAAAACTTTCTAGGCTGGGCTCCTGCCTGCTGAAAGAGAGATTTTTCTATCATGTTTTGCACAGTGCTAGATTTCCATATCAGCAGTCATGTATAATGCACATCCTCTATAGATATTAGGAAATGTCTGTCCTTTTTGACAGTCATTATGGACACTGGCTTTTTTGCTTCTGGTTTAGGAAAATGCTAAGCACATATTGAAAAAAAATAATTTGGGAAACAAAATATTTTTTCAGACATATAACCACAAACATACCATGACTCAAATCCAAACATGCTTACATCAGTTACTGTATGGATATAGATATCGATTCCTTAACCCTTATTCTCAGACTGTTGAGACTAAAAAGACTACATGGGGAAAGTTTAACCCAAGTCCTCTAAAGGACCAGCTCAGGCTTTAGCAGCACCTAAACAAAAATTTAATCATAACCATGCTGTTATTCATGGAAAACAGACAGCCCTGTCCTGCCATAAAACATGGAGAAACCACTGTAGATGCAGCATAAGCGATTCTCTCCCCTTTTGCAAATGTGTCATTTGTCAGCCAGATCCAGGAGCAGCTGAGTACTGTGACCTAGTACCACTTTCACAGCTAAAACAGAACAGGAATTGAAAAAGACCCCAAATAAAAAGGTACTTGAAGTGTTAGATGACAATTCATGTCTAGCCATGGGATTTCTCTGCTGACCTCCTCAGACCAACATAAATAATTTATTTCCATAAGTACAATGTCACTGCACATCAAACAAATACTGTGGCTGCAGGAGCCAGGCCAATTCTTTCCACATTGCCCTTTTGCATCAATACCATTAGCTCCCCGGCACATCAGGACTCTAGTGCAGGAGATGAGTATATGTGCATTACCATGAGTCTTTGTCCACCCTCTCTGACAGACTGGGATTTCATGGTCTCTAGGAATATTTATGTTTGTTAATCCGTTTTGGATTGCCTCTCTTTTGTTTTACATCTAAATATGATCCTTCCATGGAAACTGGATTAGTAGGAAAATAACTTTTATGAAGGAATTAAATAATTCCAGTCTTTACAAAATGAGAAAGCCACAGAAACAAAGACATTGGTTATCTTCTATTAAGGGTTTGTAGTACAATAATCATCTAAAAATGAATGCTTTATTGTTTCAAATTTTTAAAAGGTAGCAATGAAAATTTTGACAGGTGCTGCGCTATAGATTGTTGAACAGAAATAGCAAAAAATTGTGCTCTGTCCCCACATAAAATTATGACAGCTCATGTGACATACTAGGAATGTATTTCAATATCAACAACATAAGCTATAGTACCTGACCCAGAATCTAAGTGGAATGAGTCTTTCTAAGTTATTTGGCTCTTAGGTAAGATTTCAACCCAACTGATTAGCTGTCAAATAACTAGACTTGTTTTTGAAGACTATACTATCTTAAATTGATATTGAAAAAAATCTCCAACCATACAAATCAATGTCCCAAAAGAGCTAGCAGTCAACAAGTATGTTAATCCCATACTGGCAAAATAAATCAGCTCCAGTGTAAGCAGGTGAGTTTAAAACATCTTTGTATGAGAGAGTGGTAGCATTTTATCCATTAAATATAAATATAGATACACATCTGGTCACAATGTTTTATGTAGTCTGTGCAGTAGCACTAGTATTGAGCACTGGCCATTCTGCTATTCTTCAAAATAAAATCCTTTCCTTTTAATTTCTATTTTCCTTCTTCAGGCAAACATAGGCTTCCTCTGATCTGAAGAGCACTGCTGGCAAACTCTGTGCTTTCCTCAGCTTTGCTTCTGAACACCTGCAATTCAAGTTATGACAAACTGCACCTACAGATTCTCCATGATCTCCACAGTTCCAAGAATCTCATCAGCAAGAAGATACAGAAAATATGTTAGGAAACTGGAGAGGAAAAAAAAAAAAGCAAAATATTCTGCAGGGAAATCAAGGCTCAGAGCCTGATGTGAAAAGGGTCTCAGCAATTGTGCTAATGAATAGCACAACACCCAGCACTCAGGTGCCTGGCCCCAGGAGCAGCAGCTTCTCTAGTGAGTCAGATGTTTATTGTTTGACACAACAGGACAAGCATGAGGAACACGATTCAGCTGTGAAGACTGTGTTAACAGTTTTAAATTAGATTTTCTTTTTCAAAACAATTACTTTGCATGTTGGTGCAAGGAAATTATAAAGCTATCCTCCTGGTTTTTTTCTTCCTGTTGGATTGAAGGCATCTCTCCTGGAAAGGCATGGAATTCAGTGTTTCTGAGCATCACAAATGAGCTATACTTTCACTCTAATTAAATGCAAGATTATAGGACCAGTCTTGTTCTTTTTCTCTGGTATCGCCCACTCAGTTGCAGGGTTAGAAGAGGAGCTCACAAAGCCAGGTCACTCACGATGTGTCTGCTGGCACCAGACCCCCTCTCTACTCGAGGTGTGAGCCATCACTGTGCTTATGGCACCTCACTGTGTGTCAGAAGTAGAAGTCAGTAACTAACATCTGAAAGCCAGTGAATAAAAATTTGCAGGGCTCTTTATTGCTGTGCTGAACGAGCTGGCTGGCACAGCCCTGCACTACATGGCAGAATGAAAGAAAATATCATTATCAGATATCATTGTGGAGATTTGAAGATCATACAATGCAGGAAGTTACGAAAGATGTGTAAATCATCTCAAAATCTGATGCATTCTGAATTGCTTTGATTTAAAAGCTGCTTAAATAAATACTATTATCAGGGGGTTTTTTTAATTGATTTTAAGTTTCTTTGAAAGGAAAAAAAAATATTTGGAAACATGGTAATGAACTTCATTTTAAGCAACAGCTTAATTCAGTGCTTCAGATTTTGACCTCCTAACTCACATGGGCTGTCACTCCACAACACAAAGGCTGTGCCTCCTCAAGGCTTCTGTGGTGCAGAGCAGTAAGGTGATTCCAAGCAAATCCCCTCCCTGACCCAACTTACCATGCATCAGTCTAGTCTGCAGAATATCTCTGATACATGCAAAGCAGATTCCTTTCAGAGGAAACAGAACCTGAACTAATAATCCAGATATCTATTTGTATGTAGGTTACTGCAGTCCCTGATGGGGACACTAAAGTCTGGACAAAGAGGTAAGGCACTTCACCACCTAATCTTGTAGCATTTATCAAACATACACAGATCTAAGAAAGGTCTCAAACCATGAGAACCCTCCTGCAATGGCTCCTATGCTGCGTAAAGTAGTAAGTACTGCGTGTTTCGTGTTTGCTGATGACTGACAGTCCTCACGTCACCTCTGCTGCTCCTTCCCTCGCCAAGATTTAAAGTGGATTGCAATCTTTATCTAATATAGTGCTTTCACCCCTCTGCTGAGCCCCTTCATTTCTCCTAATGTTCTTTTTGTTTTTCCCTTTTCTGTTGCTTCCTTCTATAATAATAGCAAGTTTCATCATCTCTGAAAATGCAAGCACAGCCTAACTCCAAGTTCCATTGTAAATCTGCACTGTAAGTGCACTGAAAGTTTCTCGAGCAGCTGGTACAAGCCCATGCCAGATCCAGAAGGCTGTTAAACTGCAAGAGGATTGGCAATCCATGCCTACATATTAGGTGATAAAGCAATCCTCCTAAACCTCTGTCGTACCACCTCTCCTCTACCCCCCAGCAGGCAGAGCCATTCCATTCCATTCCATTCCATTCCATTCCATTCCATTCCATTCCTAGTTCTGGCATAGAGATGCATGCACCCTATACCCTGACTCACTCCTTTGGCACCACAAGCCTTATTAGCACAGAGTTTGCTGTTGCTTGGCTGCAGTCTGCTCTTAAATTTGAGGGCACTCAGGAAAATTAGAAATAAGGGATTCTGAGCCATTGCTTCTTCAAATCTCTCTTAGAGAGGCAGCAGGTTTTTTGAGGAGAAAGAAGTACAGATTCTGAAATAATTTGGATCAACATCAGATTAGGGATATGTCAGCAGCCCAGATAAAAAGATAATTAGGTCTCCCAGAGAGCAGCTTTAAAAAAGTAATTAATTTTGTTCAGGGTAGTCAAGAAAATTCATGAGAATTTCTCCTTATGGCACTGGAGGTAAAAAAAGACATCTGCCTTATGAAATTTTAATCTCCAGCACAGTTCGCAAAACTGTATATTATACAAATACATTAATCAGGAGAGTTCTGTGTCTTCTTTGACTTCTTGACCATTCTTATGTGCCAAAAATGTAATTTTTTGCAAAAATATAGAAGTGTAGGCAGGATGCATAAGATGCTCTTAATGAGATAACAAGAGCTCAAAAGGGGGGAAAAGATGAAGAATTGAAATTAAATAGCCAAGACTGTTCACATCAGTCATGCAAGCACTCATATACATCTCCCCACCCCTTTGGCAACAGATTTAAAAATTGAAATTGAAGGCATCTAGCAACTCATCTAAACTAAACAAACAACAGCAGAGAACATGATCTCTCCTCCTCTTTTCTCAGATTAATCTGATTTACTGCATCCTGTCACAGATAAACAACAGCTAAGGTGCAGATAATTATTCCTAATAAACCATTTTCCTATGGTTTCAGCTAGGAAAATATGTTAAGCCAGACTTGAGACTTGTTTTGTTTCCCATGAGAATGAGTGAGGACAAGGAGTTGTCCTCAGATTTTGCAGGAACAGCGAGGTTTGAGATTTGCAGATGGTGCCAGGTTCCCTCTTCAACCTCCCAGCACTAACCACTCTTTCCAGTGCCCTCTCCCCTCCTGCAGGCCTGGCTGGATGTCCTGAAGCTGCTGCCACCCCATCCCCTCCTGGGGCTGGGCACAGGCTGCAGAGTTGTTCATACACACAGGCTGTTCCTAATTAGTCATTACAGCCCAATGGGGAGGCAATGAAAGCCTTCACTGACTCCTTGTGCATGGTGCTACTGGTGAGAGGAGGGAGGTTAAGGGTCTGCCTTTCGAGGTGTCCTGTTAGATTACTGTTTGTTTGTATAGTATCAAACTAAAGGGAATAATAAAACAAAAAAACCAATAATAATGGAGTAAGAATAATAAGCCAGTATATGCCCTGACACCATGGGCTAATGTGAAGGAAGTTCTTGAAAATGCTGCTGCTTTCACACTGGTCCCTGTAGCTGTCCCTTTTCCCATTGGATGTCCCCCAGGTGCCCTGTGCTGTGGCTCTGGTCTCCTCGCAGCTGGGCTGAGCCCAGGCTGCTGCAGCTGCCCTGCCCTGGCCCGCTGCTCTCAGCACACCTGCAGCTGCCCTGTGTGATGCTCTGGTTTGCCCCAGCAGACACAGACAATTTAATCGTTTCCACAAGAACTTTCTGTTTCATTTCCATGACTTCCTCTACTTGATGGAAGACAGGGATGATTGCTGCTAATGTTAACATGTCGCTAGGGCATGATGTTACAAATCTTTCCTTACACATAATGTTACGCTTCAGCAGCAGTCCTTAGATGAATAATGAAAATTTAACCAAGTAAAGGACTTACAAGATCAGGCCCACAGTGAGATTTATAAACACAGTAAATGCCTTAGATTTTCTACACTGAGTCTCCTGATATTTTTTTTGCCATGGAAATACTGAGATCGCATGAGCCAGGGCAAACACAGGTCACAAAGATTAATATACAGATTTATCATGTCTACAGTACACAACTGTGCATTCTGTGTGATCCAAAAAATAGTGAAACCTAATACAAAAGTACACACAATAAGGGAATTTTGATAGTTTAAACAGCTCTGCTTCATTTTATAAAGTTCCGTTACCCCACAAATAACGGAGCTGTCATAACAAGTAGTAACAGTGATAGATACTAAGGAAAGCTGGATGGTGTGCAAGACTCTGGATACAGCTCCAGTGTTCAGATCTGAATTGACTTTAAACTTAATATTTCTTGGATTGCTCAGCTCTGGAAAGGGCTGCCACAGTATTTCTCAATTTACAAATGTAATATGTATCAAATAGCATATAGTAAAATGTAACATTGCCTAGACCTTGAGCACAGTTGCTTAAGGCCATATATGGTTTTTACAGATGAACTTTGGGTAGTTAGGTTTCTATCTGGAAGATTTGCACAGACCTCAAGAGCTTCTCAAATACCTTTAAAAAGCAAAAAGGGAAGAACAACGTGGCCTGCCACTTGCTGGTTGGATGCTGTCCATCACATCTGCAACAAGTGATGTCAGGCTCAGTGCAACTGCTGTCAGCTTGGGAGCACTGCCACTCGTTCAGTGTGTTTAGAGCAGTACCCCATTTTCAGCTCGTTAAGATCAGAAAATGATAGGTTAAATGAGGCTGGGAGAGATACCCAGTCTACCCTCCTGCCCAAAGGGTCAGCGCTGGCATCACAAAGGCTGCTTAGGGCTTGGACCAGTAAGGCTTTGAAACCCTCCAAGAATGGAGGCAGCACAGCCACTCAGGGGGACCTGAGTGGCCTCCTCATGGGGAAGGTTTCTCCCTATACTCAGCCCGAACCTCTCTCATTCCAACTTCGGGCCATTGCTTCTTGTCCCCCCATCCTACATCACTGTAAGAAGTCCCACTCCATCTCTTCCATGATCCTTTGGTGGTGCTGGGGACTGTTAAGTATCTCAAAGCCATCTCTTTTTCCAGCTGACCCAGACCAACTTCCCCAGTCTCTCCTTATGGGGCAAGTGCTCCAGCCCTGCCACCCTGGGAGCCCTCCCTTGAGCTCCCTCCAGTTTGTCCATGTCTTTCCTGTGCTGGGTCCCAAAACTGGACTCAGTATTTGGATGTGATGTGAGGAGTGCCACACAGAGAAGGACAATCCCTTCCCTTGACATTTGAGCCATACCCCTGGTCACACGGTTCAGAAGATGCTGGCTGCCTTTGCTGTCAGAGCACACCTCAGTGGTGTTCAGCTGATTGCCCACTGTGACCTCAGGGCTGCACTGCAGCACTGCAGAGCTGCTCCCTGGCCCCATCCTCTGACAGTGTCATTGCAGGGGATCATCATTTCCAGGTGCCAAGAAAGTATCTGCATCAAGGAAAAATGTTTCAGAACCTTTTGGGTATATAATTTTAACTACTTCTGTGAACAAAGAATGAAGATGTTTTTGCCAAGTTTAAAAAGTCCAGGAACATTTTCTTCAAGCAACAGTCATTCCCCAGTCTCTGGGATTCAGGGAACGCATTTTGCCATCTTCTGAAAAAAAAAAGAAAAAGAAAAAGCCCTAATTGTAACAAAGCTGTCTGTGAAGAATTGCAGGCTGCAGAAGGTTGAAGAGTAGCATGATTGAAATGCCAGAATGCTTTTGGCAGAACAAGCTGTATCATGAAACAAAAATCTTTCACCGGCACTTGAGCTCCTGCATAGCTCTGCAGAAATGCCCCACTGGTCCGTAGCACTGTAGCAAGGCAATTCCTCCTCATCATTTTCACCACAGTGCTGCAAAGTGCTGTAACCTGGGCAAAACCTAACCCAGTCCATCCCTTTAAGAAGTACGGATCTGAAACTTGGGTTTGGAAGGGTACGGTTCAGGTTTCCTCATTTTCACACAAACTAGATTTGTCTTGAGTAGAAATTACCTATTCCTTCTGGTTTCCATCATTTCATATGACTGAGGGTTCCTGATTCCCTGCAGTGCACACTTCAATGGTAATTCAGCCACAAGACACCACATTTTATTTATTCTTGAACATAACCACAGGGTTGCTTGCAGAGATTCGAATGTGATTGGAGAGAGGAAAATATCACTTCAAAACCTGAGACAGAATTGGCTGAGCATTGGCCAAAGCTGGTCCAGCCAGCTGGAACTGAGGGACGTCAGCCCAGTATCAGCAGAAATAGTGCAAATCACAGAAATTAGACCTCTGGTGTCAGGAGCTCACACGTGCTTCAGGGATGGCAGTGAACAGCTCAGCTCAAGAAGGACAGATGCATCTGGTGAGGCTGTTTGCTTTGCTCAGGGTAACAGAACATTATGCTTTGTATTTAGGCTCTGTGAACATTTATTTATGATGCTGGGAAACATGTATGGTTTATCCTGGGGGTCTCCTTCTAGTATTACTTCATGACTTCACAAGCAGGTTGTGTGTGTACCCTGCTTACATTGAAATGTTTAAGTAGCCAATCCAAGCTCTCAAAAGTTAGGAAATGCCAAAATTCATGTAGCCCTCATTCACCTCTCTCATGCTTGGGGTCATGTTGTTTTACTGCCTACACATCAACCAAAGCACTAATTAGTTCAAGCTATGCAAATTGTTTTAAAAAGCTAAAAAGCCTAGTTTGCAATTTAAAATGGGATCCAGATGCCCTCATCACTTCAAGGGAGGAAAAAAAGGCATTAAGTGGTAACTGGATTTTTGTGTTATATGGCACTCATCCAGCCTGAACTTGCACATAAAAATAAACCTCATGAGTTCATTGTTCTGAACTTACAGCCAAATGTCCTGTTTGTCTTCTGATGGTTTTAAATGTTTTGTGACTAAGTTATATAAAACATACTTTTCAAAAAAACCCAGTAACAGTAACTAGCGAAATCTAAATAACACAAATATTTGCTTCTTTGCATGCTTCTAGACATTGCACAACCTCTGGATGTTCTGATAGAATTAATGTGAAAATAGCCTAAATATTCACTTATTTCTCCATTCCCATAGAAACTCTGACAGCAATTATTCATACCTAAGAATTATTAAGTCCCTGACCATGCAATTTGTACTGTTCTTCTCCACAAGGCTCCAATAGCTCACACATTGTACTACAGAGAAAGCTCACCTGAAGGACAGATTATCTATTTTTGTTTGTCAGCTTCATTTTCTTGGAAATGCACAGCCTTGTGTTTTCACCATGGGTAATTTGCAAAAAAAACCCAACAACAACAACAACAAAAACAACAACAACAACAAAAAACACCTAGGGAGAAATGCTATATAAGGTCTTAAGCAGAAAAAACTCCTAATCACAATTAGTGTGTTCTGCCATGGAGAGGAGAGGAAAGAACTGGATTTCCTGTTCCAAACTGAAGCACGTGGGATGAATGTAACCGTGCTGTAGATGGAGAGGGACCCTGCAGCCTAGCACAGCAAGTGTCTCATACACCATAAGAAGGGACAACACAGCAGCTGGGACAGAGTGAGGGGCTAGGGTCCTGACAGCCACTTCTGACTCAGCCTGGTCCCTGCCTGGCTTTTTGTACTCTGCACAGCTAGAGTGTCTTCCTCAGAACAGCTGGGAAAATGAAAACAGCAACTGACAGAAAAGTGTCAAGCAAAAATTTGATCCCTCAGCACCAATCTGGACATATGCCCTGTCCATCTAATTAACCCTTCATACCCAATATTTCCCTGGAATTTGGACTTTCAGACCTTTTCAGTCCTTTGTGCCAAGAACATCAACTGAAGTGACAGACACTGATTTTGATAGTAGTTTGCTGTTAAAGCACTTGCCTGGAGAAGCTACCTAAGAAAATCAGCCCTGTCCCATGGCACAATAGCAGAGGGACATCACTTACCTCCTCTGCAACACAGTGCTTGCTGAAAGAAACACAGTGTATGGCTTCTCTGGCAGGAAGAGGTGAGGAGGGTGCAGTTCATAAGGGTTTTTCACCTTCAGAATTACAGTGCAGAAGCAGAAAAAAGATACATCAGCTGTGCTATTGCAGTCATTTTCCACTATACGGATGTGGTAGCATGGCTGGCTCAGTAGTGCACAACACACAGTTGAACTGAACAACTATTTTTGCTCCCAAGGTTTATCAAGTTTATGCAAAAAACACCCCACAGCTGCTACCTGCCAAGTGATTACCAACCTGTTGTGCAACTACCACTGACATTCATAAAGAAATATCCAGAAGGTTATGGTGGTTCCTAGGCTGCGTGGACATGTGAAGAAAAAAAACATAAAAACAGTTACACTTGAGAGTAATCTGGAAATTGGGTGATGGAAAGGAAAGTCACATGGGGCAAAGTAATTATTTTCCAGGGTACAAAATAGATACTGTCTTTCCATCACAGAGCAATGGAGAAGTCCTGCTGCAACCCCATCAAATAAAATGACTGTACCCATGGAAACTTCAAAGATTCAATTTTTAAATGAATGCAAAATAAAATTCAATCATATAAAAGAGAAAAATAAGAACAAAACAAACCTTTAAAACCCCCTATCATGTGGTAATAATGCTCATTTAAGTAATGTTACATTTAAGCATTTTTTTATCAACATTAAAGTATATTTTTGTCTAGAGAGTTGTGGGTAATAAATTATTAGTAAAACATATTTCCATTTATAGATGCCTTAGGAAATGAATCTGTCATATAACAGAAAATAAAATTATATATGCAGGGACTTCTCCCACTTAAATATCTGTAAATACAGTTTGGTTGGCAGCTCTCAGTTAACACAGTGGCCCACAAGTTCTGGTGGGATTGTGCCATGAGCAACCATTGCAGGGCAAGGGATGGAGGGCAAGAGACAAGGAGCACCACTGGAGTTCATTAATGAACATGAGATTGAGTGTACACCAATCACAATGAGTCCCTAACAAGCACATGAGCCATGTGCACAGTTAGACCAGTAAACAACACCTGGTCAGAAGGACCTCAAAATCAAGAGCAGAACTGAAGAGTGAGCTCCATTATGCTTACAAATATATATATTTGTAAGCAGATATACAGAACTAGTTTGGAGTAAATTTTGCTCTTGCTATTATTAGGCCTTACTTATGTACCATTTGGGTGTATTTACAATGGGCAGAATTTTTCAAACACAACATAATTCCCATCACACAGTGCAGAGAGCCAGGAGTGGTAGCAGCTTCAGTACAGCACAAATAACTCAAGAAGGCACCACATGGACTCTGTGATACACATAGATCACACTGTGCTGCTCATTGCAGCAGATTGCTTGGGTCAGGCAGAAAAAAGTTTTCACTCAATGACCAATTGCAGAAAGGGAAGACCCCGTGGGTGTGTGATCCTGATGAATAAGTGAAAGTAATGTCCAAGCTGGAAGTTTAAAGCATTAGCATTGTATTTTGTAAATTTAAAGCATTTAACATTGTAATTTCAGTATCAAGAGTATAATTTAAACTCCTTGTGGACTGCAAGCATCGCTTTTGGAAACAGAGAAAGACTAAGTGGAGGGTAAGTTACCAGCCAGGAATATCCAACACAGATCAAACACTTGCCTAACTGCGTGTTGTGTTGACGTGGCAGCTTCTAGTGTGCCTCAGAAATCCAAAGTGAGGGTGTCTGAGACATGAGATAACAGTTCCTGTAGGCTGAAAATACAGAGCTTTTGTCCAGAATTTATGCTGCTTTGCTATATCTACTGTAGCATAGCTATTACAGTGTTCCTAGCGCTCAAAACTTAATCATGGGTATTGTTAATTATTAGAACAGTTACTAGTAAGCCTTCAGAACGCCCTACTATCTAAACCAGGTATGGTTTGGGAGTTAGCAGAGCCCTGAGACCTTCCCAGCTGCTGTTTTCCTGCAGCCACTCTGTGCTGGGGGGAGAGAGAAGGTGATACTGTGGGTGGAGGTGGCTAATCCCTGCCAGCTGCTAAGAACAGTCCTGGCCATGCTCAGCCCACCACTGGGAATGTAGCCCTTGCATCTCATGAAAGATGAGCCAGCTGGGAAGAACTGGAGCCAGATCGAGTTTCATTTCAAGGTTTATTTTGCCACCACTGACTTTTCAGAGAGCCAAACCTCTAAGGAAGAATAGGTTCCATCTCTTCAGTTTAGACTGATGCATCTATCATTGGCAGTCAATACACTGATCATTTGTGGTTTAATTAAGTTAAGATGGTTGACTTAATGATGCCACAGAAATTGTTAGGACTTTATGACTGTTAGCCAGACACAGGGAAGTACACAGAAGATGGTGTGGCCACACCTTTTTGCATCCAGCCTAGATCTGCCTAATACAGGACAAAATACAACACATTCATCCAGTTATTGAGAGACGTCCATCGAGAAACTGTTCCCAGGATGCCCGTCTCTTCTAGGAGCAACACTTGGTATGGCCAGTGCCCGTGTTCAGCATGTCTCATGGGGTTGACACATGGTGTCCCCTTCATGTGTTTCTAGTTCCTGTGACTCAGCAGGATTTGATTGTGAGAGGCTGAGAAAAGCTCAGCCCACACAAGACAGAGATGCTGCTGACAGGCTTGGAAAAGAGCTCAGAGCTGTCAGGGTTTGCACTGACCCACCAACCAAGACTGTGCATCTGCTCTCTGTTCATGGTTTACAGACTTCTATTGCTTTTTATAGCAACAGATACTTTTAGTGGCACTTTTAGTCACACCAGTGCTTTCTCACCTCTGCTTGGTCAAAAACCTCCAGGCTTTTCTTTAAGGTGAGGAACTTGCTAATGAAGCCCAGGCTGTAGCCATCTCAAAAGAAGGTCACTGCAGTATTTTTGGCAGAGGAGGAGGACAGATACATTGTGTTAAAACTATCTGAAGATGGAAACTTACAACTGGTTGGTGATAGATGTCTTATTAGAAGCATGAAACCAGTGATCTGCAAGAGAGACCAATTACCTTTTCATATAAATTATTGCCTACCTCTCTATCTGTGCTGCAGAAAGCTGAACTATAGATCTCACGCTACAGGAAGGAAGGGAGACTGACTGGCAGGCTATGATGATGGAATTCAACCTGCTGCTTTATCCAAAATCAGCTAGTTTAGTACATACAAGTCTGCAGACCTTCAACACATATGATTTTAAAAATTTGGGTAGAGGTCAGGAAAAAAAAAAAGGGAAAGTATCTAAGGAGAATGGGTTATTCTACCTGATTATCACTAGGGTTTTTTAGGGTTCATCTTTGTAAGCTGTTGTCTTCTGTTTTAGAACCAAGTACAAATCTTTAAGGGATGACAGGAAACTTTAAATGATAGTAGAGATTAGAACAGGTACTTTAAAAAAACAAAAATTGTTTAAATACAGTAGACAATAGTAAGAACAGCTGGGGCTACACTAGAGGCCATACCAGACTAAAAACAAGCAAGGGCAGCAGTTTCCCCTATGTTTCCTTCGTTTTTGCTAAAAAACCTCGTCAAATCTCCTCGAAGGAAAGATACCACTTGAAATAAATAAAGGGTAGGGAGACCAGCTGCTTTTTAAATCGTTTATTGAGAAATCAGTTCTGCATGGGGGGCAGCAGGTCACGTACACCACCGCTGCTCCCGATACACAATCCAGAGAAGTAAAAATCCAGCTTTGCTGTGCAGCAGAGCCGGGTCTGTTGCCCTCACAAGAGTCCCTAAAAATACACTTACCCACTCGTAGTCCAGGAATGTCATGTCGATCGGATGCTGTTAGGTCATGGTGACAAGGCGAAAGAGCCCTGGTTGGTGATTTCATCTTCTTCACTGTTTTCTTTACTTGGGAGTCCCATTTTTAGTTTTCAATGTTATATTGCCTAGTTGTTTTTAGGGTTTTTTTTGTCCTGGGTTGTGTCCCATAAGCACTTGCGATTTTCTTATTTGCCAGGCACCGTTTTGGGAGCAGTGGTGGCATTGCCCGACGGGAAGGGGATAGGGCATAGGGGCAAGGCAATTCTAGGGAGTGGGAGTCAGAGCAGAACAATACTAACAATTAACATAAAAACAGGGTGTTTTCCACAGTTAACAGAACATTAACAGAACAAACTTGCGAACTTGTTCGTAACACCAGTGACTTCAGAGCACCAGATGGTTTGAGCTAGAATGACAGATGACAGAATCACAGACTATGCTGAGTTGGAAGGGAATCACAAGGTTCATCAAGTCCAGCTCCTGACCCTGCACAGGACCATCCCCAAGAGTCAGAACATGTGCCCAAAAGTACACACACATGAATGGCAAAGCTACAGTATACTCACAGTGTCTCAGACTCCAGCAAACAGCCCTCAAACAAGAGGCTTTGAGGTTGCTGAAGCTGTTGGGATCACCTAACACCCACTTCAGTGGCTGAACATCCCTGATGCATCCCATGAGATGCAAGGGCTCAGTGCTTAGCTTGGGGTAGGAAGGGTGGAAGGGGACAATCCAAACACATATCTGTGCGTGGGGACTAGGCAGAGCTTTAGGGCAAACCAAAAAATAATGAAGAAAGAGCTATTCTAAAAGTAAAGTTTGCATTGGCTCATTTTAATTTGTCCATCTTATTCTTTCCTTCATCTTGTCTGATCAGTAGTGATGAGATACATAAAGTTTTTAGACCTGCTAACTAACTTGCCAAACAGATTTGGATGAAGGCTTTTTAGGCACACTGTAAATATAGAATTACTACAAATAAGCCATAGAAATTAATTTTAGGATCACCTTCCTCTTGCCATCCCTTTCCCTTCACACAGAAAGACATGCCACACTTGCTGTCCTGTAGCCAGCAGCTGCAAGCAGCAGGGGACTTTCCATGGAAGTCCCCTGTAGGGGGACTACACACAGGACATTTCTGAGGCTGGGCGAGCAGTAACAAGCAGCTCCCTGGGGCAGCCACAGGGGTTATCGGATTTTCCAGAGCATGGCAGAGGAGCATTACCACAACTGGGTCACTGTGCCACTGGTAAAGACCACAAGAAGTAAAATATGGCAATTTAGTAAATTATCTGTAATCCAGGATAAACAAAAACACATCTTCACTTAGCATATTCCCTGAAGTCTCTAATTGCTCCTTTCCAACTTTTTACTAGAATAAACACTTTTGTTATTAATGTAAAGGAAGCAATCTGTCTCTGAGTGCGCTTTTTTGTTCTCTTCCAAAGGCTGTCCACAGGGAGGAATTAGCATGATCCTGAGCTAAATGGTACCCTCATTTGCAACACTGCAGCCCCACTAATTTCAGAAGCCTTCAATTTCCCCTCCTCCCCCATGTGGGAAGGCTGGAATAAATTATTAAAAGTGCCAGCCCTCCTCTTTCCTTTCCACTGGTGTGGGAGAAATGGGTTTTGAAGTGAACAGACGACTGGGCTCTTCTGGAGCTGTAATACTGTGAAAAGAAGGGAAGGAAAAGGTTGGAAACACACTCATGGATGGGGGTCATGTAAATTAGAATCTGGGAATTGAGATGCATTCACTGGATGTCACAAACTTTGTCTCCAATGGGGTTTTTTCCCCTCCAATGCACAGAGACAGTAACAATGGTCAGTAATTCAGTTAAGGTGTTGCAGATGACTGAGAGCAGGTGTCTTTGACCAGAAAAGCAAAGCAGGACAGCATTGCTATATATCCTTTTAGGTGATCAGTGGAGCAGTTCACACAGCCCAGATTGCCTATGGAGGGGGCAGGGATCATATACTCAGAAGTAAAGCCAGCCACGTTAAGATCAATATGCTAATTAAAACATTAAGATATTTTGTGTCCTGCATGTAATAGTTCCCAATTTACACTATTACTGCACAATCTGTTGAATTCTATGTAAAATATTATAAAGCCAGTTTCTGATTATTTACTAATATGTTGTAATAAAAACACCCCACTAATATACTTACATTGGGCTTTAGGTTATTAACAATTAACCAGGAAAGATTCTTTCTCATCCCATTGGAAATGAGGGATTCACATTTGTATTTCTGTTTGCTCCTAGCTTCACTAAAATAATTTTCTTAGGTGAGTGCTACTGTAAATGCTTTTATAGGTTTTTCTAAGGACTCATCATCATCCATCCAAACTACCTATCTGCACCTCTTCTGGAATCACAAAAGAACACTAAGGCAACTGAAAAACAAAAGCAGGACTGGGAGAATAATGAAGTTCTGATCATTTGCAATCTGCTTCGATTTTCCTTTTGTTTGCATTTGTCAGAAGGCTGGGATGTGCCTCTGCCGAAGGGGAGATGTGCTGTGGGTGGAACAAATGTGAGCAGGCAGGATTGGATAGGGTATACACAGCATCTGCTCGCAACCTGAAGCCAACCTACTGGCCTCTTGGCAAGACTCCTTTCTTAGGCCCATGCTCATCATGGTGATACCTGCAGCCTCTCTGAGGACAGACCACTGGGATGGCTTCCTCCATCTAATCCTAAGTGAACACAGTTACATGTAAGAAGGTTAAAAATGCAGCATAGTCTGTAAGCAGTTTCTTCCCAAGGTTAACTAACTGGGGTATGTATTTTCAGCTACATGATGCCTCTGTAAACAGGCACGTTGTGAACCAGCCTAAGCAAGAGAAGAGAGATGGAGAAAGGGGTAAAGAAATCTTGGGAAATGAGAGCTTGGAAAAAGGAATGGAGATGCACAGAGAGAAATCATGCAGAAAACCTGTCTGTCATTTCTCTGAGAGATAGACGCTGCTCAGTGACAACACTGATCTTCTGCAGTCACTGCTTGCTGAAGGAATCTGTCATTAAGCAAGCAAATATGTAAAAAAAAATACAAAACTTTGTACCTTTTTTTAATGTATGGTTTTTGGGATGTTTTTAAACAACCATGTCAAGGCCCTTGCCTGCAGGCTATTGTCCACAGTGACTCTCCATCTGGCTCAGATGCACACAGGGAAAAACCACATTCATCATTATTGATTACTTTAGGTCTTGAAGGCCTTTGTAATGGAAAGGCCGATGTCAGTGTAAGACAATAGATATAGTGAGACCTTTCCCAGGCTGCTTTGTTTAGGCTCAGCGGGTGCCTCAGGCATTTGTGTATATGTCTGAACCAAACATCAGTCAGAAACCTGTCATGTCCATGGGATACAAAAAGCTGGTATCTCAGTTCATGAGAGAATTTCATAGCCAGGGTCAAGTTTTCTTTGATGACTGTGTCATGAGGGGAGAAACGTTTTGGATTTTTAATTGAACAAAAGTCAGTGTTGTTCATTTCTAGGGTCTCAGATTGTCTTAAAACTAGAGATAGGATCCAGAGTTGTGTTGCAGCTGGGACTTTCACATCATGAACACTTACAAACACTGGAAATCACCCATACTCACTGCTCCATTTTAATCTTGCCTATAAAATCAGCAGACAAAACTACTCCTGTGAAGAAAACCCCAAGTACTTCAGCCTGTAGGAACAAACTGGGATACAAAAAGATGATATGCAAAACTGAACTGCAGTAGCAGTATACCAGTTTCTGTCAATTTTTTTGTGTCATTCTACTACAAGAACCCAGAGAACAGCTGTGGTCAGATACCCTGCACTGTAAACTGATGCAGAATAAAGGTTAAAGGGCTTTTTACCTTTTACCATCTTGTTTCCAAAACAATTGCAAACAGTCATTCTATTTTGGGAAGGCAAAGGGAGGGAGAAATGGGAACAAATTTTTAGAAACACACAAAGAGATTTAGCAAAGAAATTTTCTGCATAATTTTTTTCTTTCCTTTTTTCTTTCATATTGTTCTTTATACAAATAAACACAGCATATGTCCTCCATCTAACTTCACTATCAGAGGAAGTTTTTAACCATTTCCTTCTTTCTGTATCTGATTTTATCTAAAAATAAAACACTACATTTGCTATATTGAAATTTCAGTTCAAGCTACTTATACTGAGACTAGGGAAAATGTAGAAACAAAGAGAAAGCTGAAGATGGTAACCTAAAGACATCCCTTGAGTCTACCTGCAGGACAGTCAACTAGAAAGTTGTCTGTGGAGTATAACAGGCTCTTAGTCATGAGGAAACAGCTGTAGGAAAAGTTTTAAAAGTTTTATTGCTTTCTTTTTTGTGAGTTGCATCTTCTGATATTAATTCCTGAATTTTATCAGTTCACTGAAAAAGTCAGGTTTCTGAAGTCTGCACATCCACCCCAACTGAATACTAGAAAACTGTAAGTAACCAGTGTTTCACTAACAGCAGCTCCATGATACAGAATTTCTTCAGCTGGATTCATCAGATGTTATAAAGGCTTACCTCACAGACTAACCAGGAGAATTCCCATATTAGAATGCCTTGTTATATCATGGCTGGCTCACAGACATGTACTAGCCTCCCATAGAGATGAGAGATGCAGCCTCCTCTCAGAAGGTAAAAGAAAGGCTCTAAAAAGATGGAAAAATGTTGGGGTAGTTTAGTGGCCATTCCATAGTGTCCCCACAGGGTGTTCTCCTCTGCAACACCATTTATTCTGTGTTTGGCTGAGTGCTCCCACTCACACAAACCCCACAGCAGTGCCTAAAGCCAACATTAGCAATGCACCTGGCCCTGTCTTTAAGCTTAATCATTCCTCTTCAGGTATTCTGAAGTGCTTTGCACAACTGTCACTGTGCAGCTTTCTCAGAAGAGCAGTGAAGCCAAGGACTCCCAGAGCTGCATTTAGGTGCTTGCATCCAAGAAAGAAATTAGTACAAAAAAAATCTCTCAAAGCCCATTTTTTATTGGAAGTGGCTAATGGCAGGTGTTTTTATAACCATGCCGGCCCAAAAGTCATCTTGCCTCTGCAGGGCACCTCAGCACCTTGGGACTTGCACACTTGCACCCTCGCTTCCAGGGTTTTCATTGGCAAATGAAACAGCGCATGGGAACATTTCTGGCCAGTGGGATAGGTTTGTCTAGACTAATAAACTCTGAGAATGGCCCATGGTATTAGATGTGCCCACATCAACCAACTTTCTCTCAACCAGTTCCTGAGCATGGTTTGGGAGTTTGGAGGTTTATAGGGACCTTCCCCAATAGGCACCATGCATGTGATCTCCCAGCTGTGAGGTGAAAAAAATTCCTGCCATAGATGTGGGCTATTCTGTGAGCCAGTTGACTTCAGCATCCAGGAAGATCTTCATCCATTTAATCTATTAATGCAGATCTAGCTGAAGACAGCGAAATCTGGTCTGTTCCTGGGTTTACCTGGCTCTCACTGTACCGGTGTCAGTGCACTGGAGCCACAGCAGCGTGCAGGAAGGAGTGACAGATCAATAGTCAGGGAGGGTAAATAAGAAAGTGTCTGCATTCAATCTGTCCCCCCAAGTGCTCCCAAGCCTTAGGGAGTGGGTTCTTATTCCCACTTATTCTCAATCAAGGAGTCGATTGTGCACTTTTATCTAATGACTCTTTAATGGATATACATTCCCGAGGAGCTGGAGCAGGAAAACAACTGTAATTGTGTCACAACAGAACAAGCTCTATGGAGCTCTATTTCCAATTAAAGAGAGGAATTTTTAATGATATTTATGAAGAGAAAACCTCATGCATGCCATTAATAGCTCTAGTCAATGACTAAAGAAAGTAGTACATAATTCAAACATACATTTGAAAAAAATATGGGTTTTTGAATATTTTTAATCAATACTAAATTAATTTTTAATAACAGCAAACTTCCAGGACTAATTAACTGCCTAGGCTGATATACATGAGAACAAAAAACTGGTATATCCAAACTAGAGATGGATAAAATTTGAAAAAAAATTAGAAAAATAGTTGCCCCGAATACTGATTCAAATCAGCTGAAGTTAGTAAAAAATTTAATGCTGATTCAGGAAATATTTAATCTCTTCAAAAAGAGGATTTTTTTTTTTTTTTTTACAAATAAACTCAATGGTTTAAAATAAATGGTAAATAAAGCTACTTAATCTTAAGAGAAAGAAAATTAGGTCATATACCACATAATTAATTATTTAAGTTTATTCAAGTTTTAATTTTGGAATTCAAGCAAATGCTAGGATTGTAAAAAAATTGCTATGGCACATCCTTCTTTCAAACATGCTAATGTATTTTAATGTGACTTTTTGAACATGTGTTCAAAGCTATTTTTGGGAGACATGGGAAGACTAAGATATGGGCCATGTTATATTCCATTCCAACATACTCAGAAGTGTATATTTGCACTAACTATTATTTTTATTAATTTATATTTTCTGATATTTTTTAATGTTCTGTTCTTAATGTTTTTTCTGGTATTCTTTTTCTAGGCTGTTGACCAAACTAGATTGTGCACTCAAAAATCCACATGTAATTCCCACAAAAAATCATGTCTGTGTTCATGGCATCTGCTACTGTAATGTGAGACACAAATAAATATAATATCCTCATTCTTAAAAGACTGAGATTTTAAGTGTTAGAGCTGTGAGAAAACGATTGAGACTCAGAACGGAGCTATCCGCAGAGTAAGGTAACAGTCAGGGTTAATGGAGGGCAGAATCAAACAGGTGAAACATCTCTGAGGACAACTACAGAAGAAACAGGAGGGACCACAAGGTTTCCAAATCCAAAACCACAGCTGCAGCTGTAAGATCATCTTTCAGTCAGCAATTCATTTGAGGCTGCTCTTTTTTTACCCCCCTTTTTTTAAACGCAGACTTGAAATTCCTACCTCTGTCAAGAATTCAGCTTTGAACATGTTCACCTCAAAATTATGACAGTATTTATATGACAAGATGCTGCTTGGTAAAAGCAAAGAATGAAAAAACCCTTCTAACAGAGTGTCTGTGATTTTAGCTCCCACTGAGTATAAAAATAAATGAAATAATTTCGTTTTCACATTTCTTACCTAGATGGACACCAACAAGCATTAATATTAATTTCTGTGAGCTATTCCAGCATAAAAACAGAAGGAAGTTCTAGGTGTACCCACAGATGAATCTGTGACTGTCAAGGACAGAATCCATTTTTTCTAAGTTTGCCTCATGGTAAAATTGAAGTACTTTGTCTTTACTGATTTTTTTCCAAAACTATAGAAAAGCACGTTATCTACCCTGAAGTAAAAATACATCTCTCTCAGTAAAAAACATCCCACATGGATTTTACAGTGAGTTCTAAAAATTATATATCACTTCTTAGGCTTTTAAAGCCATTATATTGATAGCTACGTAAAATTACTGAGTTATTTCAGCTGTTGCTGTCTTTTGAAGGTTATGAAACTTAAAATAGTTAAACTAACCTTTAGTTTGACCTTTGTAAGCCATCAAAACGCTATTGGAAGCAGCTCTGTTTAACCATTCATGATTTTTAGGTACATTTGAAGTAATATCTGAAAACTGAAGGCCAGTGTCTCCATTGGGAATATTAAATTCCACTTCCCACGAAGTATTTTCTAACATTTTAAACTTACTTTACTGAAAGTAAATCAGTCATTGAATGAAGAACATTTTCTACTACTTATGACATAAACAAGCAAGCAAGCAAAAAACCTTTAGATTGCCACAAACTTCCTCATTCATTTGACCCTCAAAATGACAAATTATTTTCTAAGGAATTTAGACACTATATAGCCTCAAAAGCAACCTGGTGAAACAGCTGAGAGAGTGAATGCAGATAAAAAGCATGAGGTAACAAACCACACTGTGGTGGGGATAAACTAGTTGTCAAAATGTGAACCCTCACAGTTTTAACAAGCTCTGAGGAAAATAAGCAAAATTGAAGTGAGAACCACAGTAGGGCAAGAAGAAGGGAATCCATTGGAAAGGCTGAATATTTTGTTCATATAAACAAGGTGACTGCATATTAGCTGTCTGGTAGTCATAATACATTCTTGTAAAATGGAAAAAACCCAGCCAACCACTTTTAGATTTGGTCCTTTGTGCAGTGATTTAACAGGAAGGGAGTGGTGACCCTTTGCAGAGCAGTGATCTGGAACTGTGGCCCTGGCAGGGGGAGGCTGGCAAGGGCTGTGGGCTGATGTCATTGCTGCCTGACAACACATTCCTGGCTTGCCTTGGTATTTCTCACTGGACTGACTGTGTTCCATTTGTCAGAATTCCTTGAATTGTGCAGCAACATACGTACAGTTAATTTTCTCATATTATATATTTAACCTTACAGTGTCCTAGTTTGCCTGATTCTGGTGCTATTGCTGGTATAATCCATTTATTCCACTTCCTATCCATAAGAGTGAATGTAAAGGATTTTTAAATAATACCATTAAGCATTTTAAGCTTGATATGGAAACATTTTCAGAGAAGAGGCTAATCATGAGTCTTGTTCCATTTTCTCCAGTCCAAAACTCCCATGTCTCTTACAGAAAATATCTCAAGGTTAAACCCTACCTGCACTGAACAGAAGAAAATATCTTAATGAGATAGATATTACAAGGGGAGAAGACACATTTTTCATCTTTGTTTTCATATCCAAATACTTAGTTAAAAAACATAGCTATGAGATTACTTTAAACATGTTACTTTGTACTGTCCATGCTAACCACTCCTTGGTGATTATAAACATAAGACAGTCTCCTTGCTCTCAGATATGTCCCACAAAGTCCTCTATAGCTTCCAGCAAAGGATAACCAAAGCCTAAACAATGACTTTGATTAGTCTTCAATATTAATAAATTTGGTCATTTTAAATGACATTTTCCTTTTGTTTATTAATTCCCAACAAAGAAGATGTAAAGGAGTAAGAAGATAACATTTGATCCAGTAAGACATAATTTCCATTTGATCTTTGCTCTGTGGAGGTGAGGAGAATAATGTGCATCAGGACTTGCCAGTTCAAGTATGTTGCAAGGAGTAAGATTGATTCTCCATGCTGTTCCCTTGCATACATTAAGCTTTCCTGCCAAGAAGTGTGTAACTGGATTTGGTGTCAGGACAGCTCTGGTGGACAAATAGAGTTGCATGTGCAAAGCAGCCATGTGTACAAAGTGGCACAATGTTTTGGCTTTTTGAGCCCTGTCCTACAGTTCAGACATGGAGACTTATCTAACATCCTGCTTCTTTGCTACCCACTATGTCTCCTTCACTGGTTAAAGACAGTGTTTTAATTTAGACTCAAATTTCTACAGAATGTTCTTTTTTTCAGGTAAAAGCATCCACATCAATGAGGCAGTTTTCTACTTGGTGGAAGATCTGGAGACTGAGACCCAATATGCTCCCACAGCATGTAACAGCCTTTGTTCCCTTTATTTCACAGAGGAGTTTAAACTTTTTTAAAGGACAGACACATCCTATGGCATCTAATACCTAGATGGCCAATGCCAACAGATATCTAATTAAAAACCCAGAGGTATTGTATTTGAAAATGTTAGCCCAGTGGCTTGACATGTGTACTTGAGTACCTAGCTATGGTCAATAGGGAAGCTCTGGAGGCAGAGAAGTATTTTACTTGGTAAAATCAGTTCCATTTAGTTTGTATAGAGATAGAGCAAAAAACTTACTGTGACAGAGGGAAGTTAATTCAGCTTTGGGTGGGAGTAATTGAGTTTAGCAGGAATTCTATTAGTGATGAGGAAGGGGACTCAAAACACTGTGTGGATTATCTCAGGTTGTAGTTCTGCATCTTAGCTGCTCCATTCTCTGTTCTCTGGCTCCAGTGCTGCAGCATTAACACTAAAAAGAGCAAATACAAAACAGTGAATTATCCACAGATTTGTCTGCAGCCAGTTACTGTGGTGGCCAAGTAATAACTGCAGTAGCTCAAGTGCATTTCTTTTTCTGCAGAACAGCTTCTGACATACAGAAGTCTTGGTGCTCAGGCCTCTGGTAGGAAGGTAGGATTTATTCTTTGTACATCAGAGGCAGAGTTTCAACAAGCTGCATAGAGCTGAACTATTTAAAATGAGTTTATGCCATCTGAAGAACAAACAGATTGAGTTTGGTTTCTTATTTCCATTGTTTTTTAAAGAACAGGAGGAGCACCCTTTACATGACAGAGGTTCTTCATAGGCAGGTACTGGCAGAGGTGGTGCTGTAAAGGAGCTGGCTGTCCAGCGTGCCACTGCCCAGCACAGCCACCTCACCAGCACAGGGCGTGCTGGTAACTCAGTCCCAGGGGAGTGAGTAGGGTCAGCCACTGCAAAGATCACCAAGTTGTGCTGCACCCAGCTGTGACCCCAGCATAGTCCCATCCTTCATGGAGTCAGGGGATCCAGGGGGAACCATTGGCAGGGGATTAGTGTTGGAGCAGCCCACAGGATGCACCAACCCAACTGTGAGGGAACTTCATTTCGTGGCCGTACTATAAGAGCAGGGCAAAGGGAAGACATGTTTGAGCCTACTACCTACGGTCATCCTCCTCACCAGAAAAGGAGAGCTCTGAAGTCACAGTAGTGATCAAGATATTAGGACTGAGCAATCTAAATACAAGTCTATTCCAGAAGACTGAACTTGAAAATGTTTCTTCTGACCTTTCCCAAATGCCATTCTTTATCGTTGCCAAGTAGAATTCCAAGCAGTTTAATCAGAGAAAGATTTGGAGTAGTGATGGATGTGTTTGGGGGTTATGACTGTTTTTTCAGCTTGGTAGATGTTTTAACCACAAGCTGAGCAATGTTTTTTAAGGCTCCTAGACCTCTAACCAACTCAGAAAGTTGTTTCCCTACACCATGCCATCCTCATCATGTCATGGAAGTTGCAAAAGGCTTTCTTTTTTATTCCAGTCCAGTGGCACACATTTCATCTTGTCACGCAAAGGAAAGCAAGCAAGGCAGTGGAGGAGGAGTGGGAATTTACTCCACTTGTCTAAGCTCACAGGTAGGTCATGAATGTCATGATCACTGGAACGTGACCTGACACAGTACTGGAGTTACTGAAGTGAAGCAATTTAGCAGGTGATAGGACCGTGGTGATATGAAGCAAATACTGTATCAGTGATTTCAATTTGTGTCTGCATGCGCAGGTGTCGTGGTTAAGCTCTTCCATTTCAGGAGGCACTTCCGATCCTAAGCACTCTTCATTTATCAAAGATAATGAGTAGAAAATGTGAAATGCAAGTTAGAAGCTAATTGCTGTAACAGACCTTCTTATAGACAAATTGACATTATCTGTCTTCATCAGGGCAAAAGAAGAGACCCAGTTCCAGCCACAAATGTTTTTCCTCCCAAACAGCCATCAGACACAAATTTCACCCCACAAAACTGAGAGAGAATGACTGTTTATACTGTTTACAAATGAAGTGTACATCTTCTCCCCATAACTAACCAGGTACACAACCACAAGGATGCCTTTGCTATCTTGACTTCAGAACTGACCTGTGAATGTCAGTCAGCACACTCCTGAGAAAACTGAGCATTCCCATCCAGGAGCCCATTGGTATGCTCAAATAAGCAGCTCATGACACAGCCCTTCTAGCTCCTGTCTGCATGTGTGTGTTGGGAAAAAATTTTATGGGAGATGTGGGTGCCCTTCTCCACACTACAATTGTTTTTCTGACTCCCTTACAGGTTTTTATAGGAGGAACCTCTTTTTTTTGTCTCTGTACTCACATAGGTTGAGGCAAGATACTTCTATTGCAGGCAGGTATCTCACTATTCAAAATCACTTCAAAGGTATCTTCTTCCTTTGACTTAAATCTGAATCCCAGACTCGTTAGCCACTTGACAACCTAGGAGACAATTACAAGCTTCCCAGCTATCTGTCTGCTATCAAAGGCAGACAGAAGGACAATCCCTCTCACTCTAGAGCACTGGGAGCAGCATTATTATTTACAGTGTTAAGAGCAGTCTGCCTTGTGAGTTCTGTTCTGATCATGTCCATCAGTCATTACACTAGCAGAGGAACTCTGGGAGTTGTGCGTGTGCCATCTCTTTCAGGTAGATTACTCTTCTACAGTATGTTGTCCTCCTGTTTTGCTACTATAACAGAAGGCATATTAAGTTGAAAAAAATCTAGGGAAAAAAGAGTTTACTTTATCTCTCGCTCCCTCTTGGAGACCAGAGGGAAAGCCATGACAGTAAGAAAAAATGTATTGTGATTATGAAAGCCTTGGTAAATCCTTATATAGGAAAATGAGTGTGATACAATACCATGGTGTACAATGTGCTTCCCACGTAAGAGTCTCGTTGGGAGCCATTGGCTCCAAATGAATGGCAGCAATTCTGCTGACTCAGAGAGGAAGAAAAAGACTAGAGGTGAATGCTAAGTAACAACTTTTAAAGGAATCCGTATTTCTTAAGAAAAAGGAATTAAAGCTGTAAACTAATTGCATAACAAATTGTAGGTATTTTACTGCTAGGTGTTGTGCTGGTTTCATGGGTTATGGCTCTGTTGTAAATTACAAAAGAGTGGAAACATATATTTATATATAATAATTTTATATATACACATATAGATAGATATATATCTTTCAATATATATCCAACTACAAAGAAGCAACTAATCAGTGAGCAGTATGTGAAGTTCTCTTAGTAGAAATGGTCTTTCTAGAGAATATGAAGTGAAATTGAGCTTTCTCTATTTGAGTTAAAAGAAGGTTTTTAATCGAGGTGCTTTCTTGTGTAGACTTCCTTGCATTTACACACACAAGTCTTGAAAAGCTTGCTTTTAAGCATACAAAAAGGAAACTTCATCTTGCATCAAGTTCTTTATGACTGGGCACCCTCCAAAACTGTGTAGCTACCTCCCAACATCTTGATTTGTACCTAGCCCATAGTGTGGAGCAAGAGCAAGTAAAATGCAAGCCAGAGGAAATACTACACAGGGAAATTCTCCACCTGGGCCTTTTTCTTCTGTCTTCTCAACAACTGTCAGACAAGCATTTCAGAAGAACTTGGGAGAAATGGAAAGGGGATTTATTCTCTTGTGAATTAAAAAAAGAGTAATTTTCCTAAACACCACACAGCTATCACTCAAACTTCTACAGATGGATAATAATGTATGTGGTATTTTAGGAGGCAGTGTTCAAAAAATCTCCCACCCTTTTTTTTTAATAGCTTTTGGAAGTGAAAATTATGTTTTGCCAAACCCACACTTTTGTCTGCAAAGTTCCTGATTTTATTGGTGTTCTCCACACATCTATCAAGTCTAAAAATACCCATTTGTTTTATTCACACCCTCCACTTTTTTCTTTCATTCACGAGGAGGAATTTGCATTTGCACCAGAACAACTGATATCTAAGTTTTCCCTTTTCCAATCTAATTCAGGGGGCAAAATAAAAAGTAAAGAAGAAAAATTTCAGTCTTTATTGATCAATGACTCATAATAGAAATTTTTGTGTGCATGCTCAGGATAAATTCATGAGCCACAGGAAAATGTGGGTTAAACTACACTATTTAGTAATCAATGGAATGCCCAGCTGCGCTGTGCAATGGTTACAGACCAAGAGCAGCCATAATTTAAAGGAAATTTGCCAAGTCAAATCAATGAAGTTTTGTTCTCAGAAGCTGCAAGTTTCACTCAAAAAACCAATTATGAAGACTTGATAATCTTAGGTAACTGCCCAGCATGTGATTTCATATTCAACTTGTGTCGTTCTATATTAACTGTAGAAAAAATGCAATTTTCTAGCAGTCACTGGAGGATATGTTAGGTTAAACAAGGACTGCTTGATTCACAGATCTTTAAAAGACAGTGGGGAATGTGCAGAATCATAATTTTCATTCATCATCTAAACACAAGTCCAGAATTGCTGATAAAATACATAGGTATCACTAAGGTTAGAAGAGCAGTCAGAGCAATTTGTCTTGCCTGTATACCATGCTCAGTCAAGCAAAATGTGTTTTCAAAATAGAAGCTTGGGCTACTGGGAAGAAAGAATGGAGATCAACCCTGCACAATGGGGAACAGCCTTGGGGCTCTATAAGACAGCTAAATGAGCAGAACACCTCATATTTTAAAAGCCTACAAGACTTTTGGGTGAAGAAATAGGGAAATAATACTGAGTGGCAAAGGGATGGCACTTTCTCTTCATATGGCACCCATAAGCTCACTGCAAGAACACAGTGTCCTTTGGGGATACCCAGCTTCAGAAAAAGAGGCTGAAAATCTGCAAAGAGCTTAGGGATGGATGGCCAAAGCAGGAAAATACAGCTGCTTGCTGGAGACTGAAGAACCTTATCTATTTATGTTTATTCAAGAAGTTAAGAAATTACCTGATTACAGCCTACATACATTTACAGTGAGGAAGGGCTTGAAGAAAAGTAATGCCTAATGAGAAGTACTTGGAAGATGAAATGCAACAAAAATTCAAGCCTTGGACTCTAATGTTCAGTGACAATAACAAACCAGTAGTTAATAGATGTTTACCAGATTTACTATCTGTTAAAGTTTTGAGGACAAAAGTGAATGGGGATCCAGATTTCCACACCTACCCCCCTTTGGAGCACGGCATTGCAGAAACACAAGAGAATGAGCCCAGAATCAGGTTTCTGCTTGTCCACACCACCAAATCCTTAACTCAATCCCTGGCCCTCCTTTAAGCCACTGCAATCAGCTCTCCCTGAAACAGTGACACACATGTTTTGGCCAGCTCAGAAACACTCCTGTGCCCTGCAATATCCTCAGGAGATAGAATGATGCAAATTTCCTACAGCTGAAGAACTACTACAAAGAACAAATAAATCCATCCATTTGAGCCTACTTTCCCTTATCTCTGCTCATAACACCTCCCCACTATTTTATACCACCGTACCTTTCACAGTTTTAGCTTACAGCACATAATAGGCCAACTCTGGCTACCTCCTTACAACCATACTGTTAGCCATTCATACACAACAGATTTAGAACTATCAAAAATGCTAAATGAAAATGCCACTGCAGCAAAGAACCTGATGCTATAATATACATATATAATACATAAAGTATATAGTAATATATTATCATGGTATTATATGTTCTAAATCTATTTTATATTTTTTTATTTTTATGATATTATATTTATAAAATATACCTCTGTAGTATAATGTGTTAGACAAAAACTGCCGCCAAAACCCCTTTTTCTGTTGCAGGAAACGTGGCTCATCTTCTTTTCACATGATATCAAGTGTGCATTTCCTTTCATGACTAAAA
This sequence comes from Rhabdornis inornatus, assembly GCA_013397075.1. Classification (NCBI taxonomy): domain Eukaryota; kingdom Metazoa; phylum Chordata; class Aves; order Passeriformes; family Rhabdornithidae; genus Rhabdornis; species Rhabdornis inornatus. The sequence goes on from VWZS01009142.1 coordinate 255,164, forward strand.
AAATTATTAATGATCTTTGAATCAGCCAAAGCCTCTACAAGTAAAAGTATAGCTTCATATCATCACAAGGCTGGTAAAAGAACTTTTCTTTGAAAAATGCATGAACAAAGGAAATATATATAGAGAGATACCTGTAAATTGTCTAAAATTACAAGCAAGCAATTTTTACATTCTTGCTTTTTAGTCCATTCCCACGTGCATGATGTCCCATGAGCTCCCTGAATGCTGATCATCAGCCACATGCCCTGACCTCTACACACTGCACTGTACCATCATTAATGTTTCTATGCAAATTATCTTGACCTCAGGTGGCCATTCATCCCAAAATCACTGACATGACAGAGCATGAGAATTGAAACTCACCTCTTTCAAGGAGCACAGAGCCCTTCATCTTCCAGCTGACACACATTGTCCTGTAACTGCTTCCTCCAAGAGATGATAGCCTATCTCCTGAGTCCATACCTTTACAGATGGAACTGGTGGTTTGTCACTGTGATGGGGCAGGGGGTATCAGAATTTGTGTTATTAATTGCTTAAGGCAACAGGCAGGACAATAATTCATTAACATGGTAGGGATAGTAAAAGCCACCACAAAATACATTATTTACCAGAGGTGGCTGACTGTCAAAGCTGGTTGGAGTATTTTATTCTGTTGTTATGGCAGATACATAGCATGACAGAGAAATGTCTTGAATGTCTCACCCTCAGTGGCTTCTATTCAAAGCACCGTAGAGTGTTTTATGATGCAGAATTTCTGGCCAAATAATCATAACATGTTTGTTAGTATGAACAAAGCCCAAATTCATAGGCATAGAGATGTAAAAAATCCCAAAAGAGAAAATATAGTTCCAAAATGAAAATAATGATTGGCACAACTGGCATCTTTAAATTTGTAACACCTACACATGATTTACAGGAAGGTCTCTTCTGAGCGGAGAGCACTCCATCCAGTAGGGATGCCTGAGGTTCAGGATTAGTTCTGCAGCTCATTAAACAATTTAGGAAAGTTGGTTTCCTATGAAATTGCATTCTTTGTTTCTTTCTTTCTCTTCTACTGATGCAGTAGGCATTTCTGCCCCTCATGTGTCTGCTGCTGTCTTCTCACTATGGCCCTGCTTAGGGAGCCCTGGCTTGGCAGCCCATGGGCACAGGCTGGCCAGCTGGCTGAGCTCTGGCTGCTTTTCCTTTCAGTAGCACAGATGTGTATCACCTCCCCACAGTGAAACTATTTTCATAAAACTCTAAATACACAGACTGTAATGACTCTGAGACTGTCACCCCTCTGACAGTTTGGACTTAAAGCGGCCAAGGATTTAGTAAGGTATGAGGAAAAGAGTGGGAAGGTGTTAGACAGACACTGTGATCATGTAAATTGCATTTCCTTCAGAAACCATTCAGTAGTTTCATGAGAGTGCTATAAAAGGCACAGAAAATATTTCTCAGCCTCACCAAGACACCTACAGAGCTTGCTCTGCTCAAGTCACCAAAATGGAGACTGAGAGGTAATATGGTTACAGGTGAATAAATGCTCTCCCAGGGGGAATTTTTTTTTTTTTAATATAATAGAATAAACTGCAAAGGAATCAACCATTTCAATGCATAAAGACAGATAAATCTGAAAAAAAACCAAGCAGGTTAGCAATGAACAGATTAATTTCTGGCATGCAGTGGACAGGTTTGGGTCAGCACACTCAGTGTGCTCAGATAATGGATGGTAATTTTAACATAGGACACAACTTGGTCAGAGACACAACATCAGGCTTGCTGTAAAGACTGTCTATGTAATAAATGAGAGTCCAAATAATTGAAAATGCCATTTTGGATGATCTTACAGACATTTTTTTACTTTAAAAGTCATTGAATTAAAAAATTAAATGCCAAGTTAAAGTTGTCTGAAATCAAGATATATAATGACAGTGACAATATGCAATTATGAGTACAAGGATTAGTTGTACACTACATTACCGAATTACAATAGCATGCCTTCCTCCTTTCCTTCTTGCTGAAGTATTACTTACAAGAGCTCATAAAGTGACTAATGTATCAAAAGTTTAAAGTCTTGGCCACATTAGCCATAGAAAGGTTAGAGTGAACATTGCAACAATGTCCATATTAGAACATAACTTTTCTGTTTTAACAAATCATGATGCTGCAGCTCACAACAGCCATAAAACTGCAGTGCTTATAAATCACTCCATAAAAGAGAGTGATTTTTTTTCATGATAGCAAGGCTAGGAATATTTCAGTCCCAAATGACTTAAACAATTCTTTGTTTAAATAGGAAGGAAGCTTGGGAAAAAAAAATGAAGGAAAGCTGGATATGCTGTGCTTAGAGGGAGAGCCTTATAAGTCACTAATGACAATGTGTTATTTTGAATGAGGAGAGGAAAGGGAAAACAGTGACATAGCAAAGAGATGTTTTAACAATAACACTTTGGAAGTCTCATGAATAGACTCCTGACCTTTACTGCAAAACACTGAGGCACAAGGCTCCTACAGAGGTCTGCATTCATTTCACAAAAATAAATAGTATCAAGGCATTGTTTTAACCAGTCAGAGCAAACAGACATATGAGGATTTGTGCTTTAGTGTTGTACTTCAGGCAAACATGAACCAACCCAAGAATAGAAAGAAGTGAAGCACAATGGAGGGAGTTTCATTCAGACCCCCCTGATTCTTCTAACTTTAATTAACAGGTTTTCCATGGTTTTTTGAGTGGTAATGGAAAGAGCTTTAGTTAATGCTGTTTCCTGAATGAGGCTTGTGTGCTGTAGATTTCTCACAATAAGTCTATCCTACCCTGACACAGCACACAGTGTCTGTCTAATGTGTGCTACACTAGATAAGGTGGGGAGCTGCATAACAGCAGAGCTGAATGGTACTTGCAGAAATAATGAGCTACATTTCCATATGCATGTAAACACCTCAGTCATCAATACACTGTGGCCATTGACTTGTCTAGACAAGTGTCAGATAGATAGACAAGCTTCCCCTGCTGCTTTTTAGATGCAGGCAGTATTAAACTGCCTAGCCTCAGAGACACTTCGAAGATGCAAACCTTACAGGCCAGACCAACGGGTACAAACAGTGGCTGTTCTACTTGTGTGCAAGCACTTCCTTGGCTGAAGTGCTACCAGCTTTCAGGAACTACAGGGCCATACTGCTGTAAAAATGGGACAAAATGTGAAACAGGAATCATTTGCACTGAGCTCACAGCTTGTATTCTCAGATCTGGTAGCCCACAACACACACTCTGCTTTGAGTTGTATGGTCTCCAGCCTTCAGCAAAGATCTGACTTTCAAGGTGAGAGAATACAAAGCAAAAGGTGATGTTTGTAGTTAGCAATATAGTCATAGTCCACACATTCTGTGCCCTTTTAAACAAACAACGGGCCATAGGGGAAGAGTTTATGGAAAGCAGTGCATTTGTTTTAACCACAGCGCAGAGGCAGAGCTGGCAAGCAGCAAAGCAAGCACAGGGCACAGAAAGCTCATTGTAATGAGAGCACGAGTGACTCAAGGCACTGGAATGGGATACAGCACCTTTCACCTCCAGGTCACTGCTTTCCATCCATTTGCAGCTAGCTGGGACTAGAAGTTATTACCATCAGAGGGGCATCCAGTGAAATGAGTCAGTTGTCTCCATGCAGCCTGGAAGGGACAGCTGCCCAGACCCACCAGTTATTACCCTGGAATAACATGTACTGTTCTCCCAGGCTCCAGCCATGGCTATCCAATAATCATCCCAATGGCCTGAAGCTCTGAGGGCTACCAGGCATACACTACTGCCTTCTGTTCCACACAATAACAGGCATGCTCACCCCACTGAGAAAAAGGCAAAGACCTTCTTATGTCCCCTTTGTTTCTCACTTCTCTTTCCTTAGAAAGATCTGCAAGAAATGTTGTCTACACTTCTCTGTAGTTTTTCTAATTTCTCCAAGCCTAAGCATTGAAAAGTGATTGGCCATGCCACAAAAATCACAAGCATTAAAAAGCATATTCCATTTTTATTGTTCAGTTCTCTTTTGATTTTTACATTTGGTTCATATTTTCAACTTATCTCTTTCTTTTCTTTCCTTTTCTTTCCTTTTCTTTCTTTCTTTCTCTCTTTCTTTCTTTCTTTCCCTTTCTTTCTTTCCCTTTCTTTCTTTCTTTCTCTCTCTCTCTCTTTCTTTTCCTCTCTATTTCTCTCTCTCTATTTCTTCCCTATGGAATTTTGAGATACTCATACAGACCCAGAAGCACAGACTTCAAGAAAAATTGTGATTGTTTCTTCATAAAAAACAGGAGCTGACAACACTGTATGCTAGTGCTGATTTAAAACACTAATACTCACATTCCATGCAGTGCAAATGTCAGTAACTGGCTTCCAGTGGAGCTCAGAGGAGGTTAGTAAGATGGAGAATCAACTATAACATGCTTGGTTTGGGGCCAGAGAGACAAATATTGGGTCTTTGTCTACTGCAAGTCTCACAAAAAGGACTGTAAAGAAATTAAGATTCTCTGCTACAAACTCAACACAGCTGTGGTCCCAGTTGCTTCTCTTCTCTCCCTGCAGAGGCAGTTGGAGGCTAAGTCTTTGCATTCTCTTAAAAAGCACAAAAGTCTCTTGGTCATGTCACAAAAAATATTTCACAGCTTTTGTTTTTAACTCCAAAAGTTAATTTTCCCCTTTGTGCCATTATCCATACTATAAGAGGATTCATATACAAGATCACAGCAAAGAACACTGTCTTCAGGATAATAATTTTTTCTTTCTTTTTCACATACCCCATTCAATTTATTTGCCCATTACCTCTTTGCTCCATATCCCTGTGCTTCCTGTACTTCCAGGCTGCCCATGGCAGCTTCTCAGTGTTGCTGGCCATAGGCCAGGAATACAGCAACCGACTACATCAATCACTTCAGCAGTTTAATCACAACTTTCCTCTAGTTTTCCCCTTATATCAAGGAAATGGCCTGCAAATCTCACAGATGACACATTCAGGAATGAAAACCTAATCACTGCTCAGGTGAGCCGCGACAGGGCAGTGCTGAATCTTGCTACTCAGCATTGCAGGGCACTGCTCTGCAGAAATAACCAGGGCAAAAAACCCACTCCTGCTACTCTGGTCATGCAAGGTCCCATCTCAGATGTCCTTTGAATTCAAGCCCTGAAAGTTGTTCACTGAAAGCTTCGTCTGATATCAAAGGAAGCAAAAACATTTTATCTCCCTTTTGACTCCAGAGACACACACCAGGAAGGAACTATAAAAAGCTTTAGACATTGGATGCTAGGAATGCATGTCATAGTCTAAAATCCCTCCACAGAGTTAAGCACTTAGATATTTCGTTTCATAATATGCCACACTTGCCAGTGAAAAATAAAGTGGAAAGAGGGATGTGAATTTTTTCTGCCACCCTGTAAGAGATGCCAGTGCAGAAGAAAGATTCTTCACAAAAAAGGTCTACAGACATGCTCAGATACCTGTTATCCCTCTATCTATGCATATTTTTACATTTTAAAACATGGCTCAAGGAGGAACTCTACCACCAAGGCAAATGGCATCCAGAAAACTACCTGGTACTTCAGAAGACATACCTTAGCCACCACCTTCTGCACCCTTTTGGGTAAAGCAGAAGGAGAAAGACAGCATTCAATCCTTTTGAAACTGGGCAGCAATGTAAGATTCCAAGTATCATAAAGACAGGATAACATCAGCAAATGTGTAGCCACAACCAGCAAAGAATGGTGTGTGTTACAGGCTTTATCCATGACTCTGATGACTCTGGGTGGATTTGCTGGTACTGATCTGAGGTGATAATGAAAAAAATATCTAAGGCATTATATGGATTTTTTAAAATAAATCACACTCACAGAGGTGTCTACAATGAAATTTAAGTCTTGCGTGTCTGAGCCTCAGTCGATAATAGGACTTGTATTTATCACCATATTATACATAAAGTGTGCATTAATGGATGTTTATGTGCTCTCTCAAGGCTTAAACATACACTTGAACCAAAATTGCTAGGATTTTGCAGTCCAGTATCCTACTTGAAATAATTATTTCAGGGTGACCAAACCGGAATACTTTTTTCCTGACTTTCCAATAAATGGAAATAACTAGATTTCCAGCTAACTTAGATAAAGCTCAAAAACTTAAGATGTTGTTAATGACATTCTTCTGAGCTGTCGGACATTTCAGTTCAACTGTTTCTGCTCCCTGACTGATGAACTGGGGAAATCAAATCTCTGTCATTTGAACAAAACAAGCAAACAAAAAGAGCAAGCTAAAATATAACCCCCACTTTTGGACTTCAGATTCTCCTACTTAGTTTAAACAGAACTGCTGTGTCTTTTGAAATCCACTTATTGCTAATAGCAATACTGAGGGATTTTTTTTTAATTGTACCACAACTGCTTGAAGCTAAATTATTGTTTCTAATAAAATAAAGCTTTAAATATTATAGGTTATTTTCTCTACTCTGTCTGACATAAACTATAATCTGGGGTTTTTTTTCTCCCTTTCATGGGCACCATCTGTTTGTGACCATTAAAATCCATTTTCTATGCTGAAGGGATGGGAATTCAGAGGGATGTGTTCAGCCACTGTCCAAACAGTACTGTCATTCCTAAGGGATGCATTACAGTTTGACACACCCAAGTATTTATGAGCTATAAACTGCTGGCCTAAAGTGGCGATTAATCACCCTCTGCATGGGAGAGACTGACACTGACAGAGCATCTTGTAGCTGTGAAGGGAGAGGGGCTGGAAAAGGTTTAAGACTTTTTTTTTTTTAATGAGCAGTGCTTTATGGCATCAGGTTTTTCCCCCTATGGCACCTCGTTTCCAAGCCATTTGCTCCGACAGTTCTCACAGCCAATGGTAAATGAACAGATGTCTTGGAACTGGCCACAGAATGAGATAGCTAGGAGGCCACCACTTCTCTGCAGCATTGTCTCTCCGGAGTCACCACCCACTCAGTGTCAAAGCAGAGCATCCAGCTGCTTTTCTTGGTGCAATGCTCCTTCTAGGGCTGTTTGAGGGACTGGGTGTAGCTCTGACACCGGCTTGACTGAGCATCCTGATCACATCCAGGCACGATCAGAGCAAAACTGTCACGTGAATGAGATTCCCAAAGACTTCGTTTCATGTTATCTCTGAAGCAAACTGTATGCCCCCATTGCAAAACCGATGTTGTTATAAAACTGATTAGAAGCAACACTGTCTCTAAAGAAGTCAGACAACACAGCAAATGGTGTTCTTCAGCTGAGATTTAATACAAAAGACAGATAATTTCAAGGCTTTTGCTCCATATGGCAGGGGAACACATCACATAGTTCTCACACCCACATGAGAAACTGCATAAGGGAACAAAGAAAAGGAAATACAAATGCTGGTAAAAAAATATAAGTGCAAAGACAGTCAGAAAATTGGCTCTGAACACTTCTGAGGCTTTGTGAACTCAACAGAATACTGTAAAATTTAGATTGAATTTATATCAAAATCCAAAAAAATCACAACCACTGTAGAAACCATCTTATTTTTATACTTGCCAGCCTAATATTCTATCTTTGTGCATGCCCAGATAAGCAATTGTCTTGTCTAAGCTGTGCTTCTCAGTGCCTACCACCCTTTGGAGATTTACAAACAAGGCTCCTGCTGCTTGCGTTCCCAGGGGACCCAAGCTTGCAGGCATGCTCAGTGAACACCAACATACATCCACAGCATTTTCTTAAGCAAGGCACCACAGACACAATTCTGCTTCATTAAATAGAAAATAAAATAATGGGAGAACCATGGACAAGCTGGAGCAGTAGATCTTGTGATAGATTTAATAACCATTGTGCATTGAGTGGGGCACCAAACAACAGATGTGCATAGATACTTGGGACTGAAACTGCACTCCCCATTCCTTGCTAAGTGTTCTCACCAGTGGATTGCAGGGCCTGAACTATTAAACCTGTTCCCATGCATTCCTCATCTCCAAATCTTCAGATGCTTTTTTTTCACAGTAGGACAGCCTCAGCAGTGTCCCAATGGCAGCCTGGGCATTCTTCACCAGCCCCAGCTCTCCCACTTTCCAGGTAAGTTCTCTCAGGCAAGTAGAGAAATGTTATACAAAAACACTATTACCAGTGACTACTTTAAAATAAATGCATGATTTTATCACCTGAATCCAGTGGGATGACTTTAAGCCTCTTCTGAGTCCTGTTTGGTCCGAGCATCCTGCAGGACGTGGGCTGGCAAAAGGTACCTGTGCTTCATAGTTTCTACCAGCTAAAATTAAGGTACCTTCCCACTTACTCTGCAGTTCCAATTACCATCTCCAACCACCTCCCCTGGTACCTATACTTCCAATTTATTATTTATTTATCCAATTCACATTGAAAAATCCCAGGCCCAAAAACAGGGATCTAAGAGGTCACCTTTCTTCAGTCCTGTACGAGATCTGAGCCCTTAGAAACTTAAGGCTGTACACCTTAAACACAAATAATAGTATAATCTTTATAATACCATGAGATGCCGTTGAAATGGGAGTATCCTAAATGCCAAGAAAAAGGAGTCAAAAAAAGCACACAATGCTCCTTCAGCAGACCACAGGAAAAAATGTTTGCCAGCCTGCTGCAGCCAATTCATATCTCTCAGTACCATTCAGCCACACTCAAAAGAAACATGGTTCAGAGAGCAGCTTACACATTTTCCTCAAATTCTAGTACATAAAATTTTTGAAAAATGTTTAGACATTTTCTCCCTATTCTTGAGTTATGCCTCATGGACAAATCACTGTAGATCCATACAGTAGCTGAGTAGCTTCTTCATCTGTATTATAGGAGATAAAAATGTGTATGCTAGTGAGCCTTAGTAAAGAGGGGCAGTGCATTCCTTGGTTCCTCCCAAATGCTGTGAGCACTCTGGTTTTCTCTGCTGCATCAAGCAAACGAAGACCGAGTTACACAGTTCACATCTATCTCTAAAATTTCTCCACTTCAGATATTCAAAGGTTTGGGGGATTAACCCTGCTACTAATGAGGCTGTTGATCTTAGGTAATCGGAAAAATACTACAGTGCTTTGTAATCTTAAATGCTGTTCAAGGGCAGAGTGTAAATATATTTATAAAAGAGTCAGAAGTTAAAAAAAAATCTACTCTGCCACCTTGTAAAACACGCAAACTATTTGCTTTCGGGAGCTCTGGCCAAAGATGTAAACAAAAGTCTGAAGGAATTCCAATTAAAAATTGTTCCTTTTCTTGCCACGCTTAGCACTGTGACACGACGGAAAATCCGTACTCGGCGAAAGAAAGTAGCTCGTGAAGCTTGCGGCTCGCTGTGTTTTGGCAGGCTGACAATGCCCACGCCAGAGCCCGCAGGAGGCAGGCAGCGATGGCTGCCGAGCGCTCCGGCCATGCGGCTGCGGAGCGGGATGGAGCTGCTGGAGGGAAGAGCGGCCAGGATGGGCACACGCCGCCTCAGCGACAAGAGCCGGGGCTATTCGGGGGCGTCTGCTGGATTCTCTGTGTTATTGATATATAAAGGGGAGGCCATTCACTGCTTAAAGGGCTTTTATTGCACGGTTGTGATTTTCCTTGAGCGCAGGCTGTGCCGCCTGCCCCGCACGGGCGCGTCCTGCAGTGTGCGGGCACAGCCGCTCACGCACGGCCCCGCACGGGCTGTGAGCGCTGCTGAGCCGGGAGCGCTCCTCCCGAAATGTCCCCGGCCGTGCTACAGCTGCTGCTGCGGGACGAGCCGGTGAGGCGGTCTGTCCGCTCTATCCCACAGGCACCAGCTCCTTTCCCTCCCTCCAGCTCCATGACGGCGGAGCCGCGGAGCAGGTCGCATCCCTGCTCGTACAGATGGCGTCTGCCCGCCGCAGAGCGCCTACACCACCCTCCCCTCCATGCGCAGGGGCGGGTTCCCTTTGTCAAAGGCTCCCGGAGGTGCCCTCCCCTCCGCCGTGCCCGGCCTGAGCGGGGAACCGCGGGGTCGCACCCACCCTGGGCCGGGCGGGACCCCCGGTGGCGCCGCGTCCTCGCGCGACACCTGCTGGCGGCGGGCGGCGCTGCAGCGCTGCTCCCGCAGGGCGGGGCCCAGCCCCCGGCCAGACACCGGCCCAGCCCCTCGGCCCAGCCCCCGGCCCAGCCCCCGGCCAGACACCGGCCCAGCCCCTCGGCCCAGCCCCTGGCCCATCCCCTCAGCCCATCCCCTCGGCCCAGCCCCCGGCCCAGCCACCGGCTCAGACCCCAGCCCCGGCCCAGCCCAGGTCTAGCCCAGGCCCCGTCCAGACATCGGCGCACACACCGGCCCACACACCGGCCCAGCCTCGGCTCAGCCCCTCGGCCCAGACACCGTCTCACACACCGGCCCAGCCCCCAGCCCAACCCCCC